>CAEGAF010042038.1:0-11944 GCA_903067075.1 Micropoecilia bifurca | reverse complement strand
CCCACGCATGCACAGGGAGAACATGCAAACTCCATGCAGAAAGGCCGGGGCCGGGAATCGAACCCAGAACCTTCTTGCTGCAAGGCGGCAGCTCTACCAACTGCGCCACTGTGCAGCCTACTTTGTGTAGAAGGTTTAAACTGTATCCAATCGCTAGCGTTTGTATGCAGTTCGATGCTATGAAGCTTACCATCATTCACTACAAAGAGAGAAGTGCCGAGCTGAACAACATGGCTATTAGTGTTAATTTAATATTTGGAAGTGTGACCAACACTGACTGAATGTCTTTGTTCACTTCTTCCTCTGCCATTGCTAAAACTACAACCATTGGCTGGCTACAGTTCTAAAACAGTGCAGAAAATGTATCTAATTGTTCACAACTCCTCCTTCTGTCAGCTGATTGGCCTGGGTGAATTTCAGCTGGAGAAATCCATCTCAGTGGGAGAAATCACAGGCAGAGCACTGAAATGAGATGAGAACTGGGCAGGGAGCTCCTGATGCTCCGACTCCAGTTTCAGTTCTTTCCTCACTAAACTACATTCTTGAATGGATGTATCTTGACAGTCCTCTGCAGTTATCCCTGCTGCTGGTGTCTCTTTTCCTAACATACATTTTTTCTTTCACTCAACTTAGCATGAGAAAAGAAAATAGTAATGCCCTACTTTGATTTATAGGGAGCATGGGGTCTTTAAAACATAAAATAATTTTAAAAAGATTCACTCAGTCCTATTTGTTGGACAGAACAAACACTGTAAACCAGTGGTCCCCAAACCCCAGTCCATGGACCGGTACCGGTCCGTGGACTAATTGGTACCGGTCTGCGCAATAAATAATTCAATATTTCCGTTTTATGTTATTTAAGTCTGAAGGATCTTTTATTTTGAAAATCCTTTAACCGGATGCTCTCGGTTACTTGCACGCCAACACGGAGCCACAAGCTGCAAAATGAGTAAGAAGCATATCAGAAGCCTTTGGAAACTCTCTTACAGATAACACGTCCCCCCCCCTCCCTAAATTTAAGTTTAGGAGTGACATGTTTTATTTTACACTACATCATTTGGTTATGTACTTTTAGGATACTGAGCAATTTCCCATGCTCCTGAATACCACTAATGGTCATAGTTCTAACATTTCAATAAAAGAAAAAGCAAAGGAATTTTTTTTTTGATGCTGATTATTTTTTCATGATGACATTCGGGGCACTTTCCAATGTTCAAACCAGACCACTAGCATAAAGCAGACACTCGGTGATGTGGAAACGTTTGCCAGACGTTTAGGTTATGGGAACCAGATGACGGAGGTAGGTGTGACGTGTGTGTCTGTGTGTTTTAATATGCTATTAGACATGTTCTTGTAAGTGCCTTTCTCTAAGATTTGGTGATGGGCACAATAATTATAATCTGTAATCTGATGGTTTACTCATTACACTATAGCAGGTGTGTATGAGTGTGAACCTTCATTTTACGGTTCCTTACACACATCATAGACTTCATTCATTGTAAGTCTGCAGACTTGTGGGTGTCTCATTATTTGTATTCACTAACTGGAGGAATATCTAAATGAACTTTTCCCTCTCTCTCACACCAGCTTATCAGCGTCGTGTATGCTCTGTCAACCAGTCTGCTGCATAAAAAGGGGTTTGGCCTCAAGCCTTCTGTCACTTTACTGCATTTCTACACACAATGTTTGGACACACACACACACACACACACACACACACACACACACACACACACACACACACACACACACACACACACACACACCTGTGCATGTGCGCACACCCACACACGCACACACACCCACACTCACGCACACCCACACCTACACACACATGAAAACACACAGAAAATAGAGAGACACTACGCTGTATTTTTGAATAATACTTTTATTTACAGGTATTTAAACATTGAATGTCTTCCAAAAGTTCCACAATTTTTGGCCCTTACTTCAGAATGTAAAACTTATATCTTGTTTAGATTGTTTACATTTAGAGTGAAATATTTCAAACAAGTCCAATAGATAATAAAAGTTTAAAATTCAGTGAACAGAAAATGACAATGCTAGATAAGTTTAATAAAAACAGAAATTTAAAACAGAAAGGTCAGATTCTGAAAAACATACTCATTTCTGTCCACTCAAGGCTTGGTCAGGGCTCCATTTTAATTTAAATTACTGTATCAATGCTCCTTGGCATGGAGGCAACCAGCCGGTGGTTCTGTGTAGGTGTGATGGTTGCATTAATATGCCGGCAGTCATATTAATATTCTACTCAACTGCCTTGTTGGGTCTGGTGTCTCTCATCTTCCTCTTCACAAGAGTCCAGAGATTTTCTGCAAGGTTAAAGGTCAGGGGAATTTACTGGCAATCAAGAACAGTACCACCATGGTCATTGAAGCAGCTTTTTGTATTTTTTTGACAGTGTGTGCCAGTACCAAGTAATTAATCCGTGTAATAAATGTCATAAGTATGTTTCTCTTACTTAAGACATTCCTGAAATCATTGGCTTTTCAGGAATATTCTAATCTTTTGAATGGGTCTGTATAAAGTGATGAAGCAGCTTTGATAGTGGATCTATGTAAAACCTGGTAAAAATAAAGGGCATCTGCATAGTAAGAAAAGTTTACTCTGCCTCATCAGCCAGAAACAGGTTTCCCTTTGCTACTAGTTCAAATACAACAGTTTTTAAATGTCAATTTGTAACAAAACATTATTTTGTAGTAAAATGGTAATGCTCTGTAGACATGTTGCTCTGTAACTCACTGTTAAACTGAGATTGTAAAATGAGTACAGCTAAAGAGAACAGGAGCAAACACTTACTAAGTAGATCACCTTTAGTAAAGCACAGGCCTGGACATGGGCTGAAACAGAGACTGCAGCATTTCCACAGTGGAACAGTGCAGTG
Source organism: Micropoecilia bifurca (assembly GCA_903067075.1). Taxonomy (NCBI): domain Eukaryota; kingdom Metazoa; phylum Chordata; class Actinopteri; order Cyprinodontiformes; family Poeciliidae; genus Micropoecilia; species Micropoecilia bifurca. Next base: position 9,039 of record CAEGAF010042038.1, on the reverse strand, counting down.
CACTGTGGTGTGAGATCAGGGAGACCACAGCAGCTCAGTATGCAGTGTGGAGCAGAGGTGGATGATGATGGGGACAATGACTGTACACTTTCAGCTATGACACTTGTCCCTGGAACGTTAAGGGGGCGGCTGCATATTTAGCCAGGTGGGAGGCTCTTCTGTCTGCAGACATACAGAGCATGCAGATTCTATACAGACACCATGATGAAGACATTAAGACAATCAGGAAATATGATTTCATAAAATACTGTCTCACCTTTACAATAAAACATATGGGTAGCAATATTTCAAATCACAAAATAATGATACTATCTTTATGAATAAATTAAACCTTGTCGTAAAGAGATTTATTGTTTATGTCGGGTTCTTATAATGAAGCTGATAGACTAGGATATCTACATGATAGTGAAAATGTGGTATTCTATGGTTTCTTCACTAACTGTCAATATAAAACTTAAAGATTAGAAAATGTAAAGAAAAACATAAGCCAGTTTTTAATCTTATCCATTGTGTCAGCAAAAAGCACTGAAGCTGTTAGGTTGAAATTTAAAAATATATCTCCAGTTATAATGGTAATACTCATTCTTCTTGTATTTTTTTCTCAATTATATAACTTGTTAATCTACACAGTACAATAGAAAAAGAGTAACAACAAAGTAAGAAAGTTGATTGGTGTAAAACACATGCACTGCTGACGAGGTTTCCAACTTATGCTGGATTTTTGACTGTGACATAACCCTTGGTAACCACCAAGCCACTATGATGACCAACTGTAAAGTTCAAAACTAGAACATCTTTACACTGAAATGACTGATGATACTGTTCTGTCCCAACAAGAGGTGGGCTCCTAGCTTAGCTTTGACTCAGTGAGAGGGAGCGGCACCAGTGCTGCTAATTTAGAATAGAGAATAAGACGAAGGTACGTCTGCATTCCTCGAGAAATGGCTAATCTAGACTAGCCAGAGGATTTTTCTTGGTTTTTACTATCAATCTACTGTTATGTCCATCCATCATGCTCTGTAGGGCTACAGGGGGCTGACTGGGTAGGAGGCAGGGTCCACCCTGAATATCTTCAAGCCCATCAAAGGACAGAGAGGCACAACCAAGCCCACACACACACTCACCTCCAAGTAAAGAAGACTTATTAACCTTACATACGTACGAGAACCTGGAGAGTTCTCACATGTGCTGTAAGTTAAAATCAATTTTGTAACCATCGAAGTTAAACTCAGTCTTTGCTCTCAAATGAAAAAAGCAACTGCAATTCATCAACATTATGATGTTTTTCCCTGACAAACAGATTCCATTAATATTCATTCAGTTATAACAGTTATAATTGTTGATTATTGATTGATTGTGTTCTTTTTCTCTCAGGATGTCAGCATAGAGGCATAAACGGACACAAAGAGCTTCAGGTGACAGACTGAGTCAGCTCTTTGGAGTCATTGTTTTACACCGCTGTTGGTTAAGCATGATGTCCATTTTAATCTCTTTCAGTTTATTTATAGAGCACCAATTCACATAGGATGTCATCTCAAAATCCTACAAGAAAACATCCGGTTTTATACAGAACAAAGTCATTCAGTGCAATCATTTAGACGGATTCAAAAGCAATTAAATGCATTCTAATCTGATCTTTGTCATTAAACAATGTCAAGTCAAGCTGATTAAAACAGCCAGTTTCTCACAAAAAAAACCCTTCGAACAAATCCTTCCCATTCAGGAACGGTGCCATGTATTCGAAAACCGTTTGAAGCGTTTGAGAGAGCTATTTGTCTTCTCTGATATACCCGGGTTTCATGTTTGTACCTCATTCACAGTTTTAACAGTAATGAGAGAAAGATGATGTGGGCTCAGGTCTGACATTTTTCAAAATAACATGGATGAACATAGGTCTGAATCTTGTTCCGCTTCATCGATCGCAAGCTCCTGAACAAAAACCGTAAACCCTAGAGAAATTTTGAAAACATTTTACCGGAGCAGGCCTTTTTATCTATGTCCTGACCAACTTTCATGCAAATCGGGCAATATTTGTGGGCGTGACAGTGAGTTAGAAATTATTTGGGGGTCAGAAATCCACTCTCCCCCACACTCTAGCAGACTGAGAGCTGCACTCTAACTTTTCTAAAAATCAAAAACTTTAGGTTGCTTGGAGGCAAACCGTAATTGATATCAATGTACCGTCTTCACTTTAGATAAGATGACGGGCGTATTTACAAACTGAAGTTTGAATGGAATTCCTACTTGAATTTAGGACGACACAGTGATTGCTCAAAAATACTGTATTTTTAGGATCTCACTCCATTGAAATGGGGTTTTTGGGGGTCTTTAGACCCAATTTGTGTTGCCGTGGTAACTCCGAATCCCACCAGAAGTAATGCCGTAATCAAGCCGCCATTTTTGATATCACATTTGTGGGGGTGCATGCAGCGGTTCGGGCCGCATTAACGGTCACGGAAGAATAATAAATAATAAAGAGACATTTAGTTGACAGAATAGCAATAGCATAGGGATGCATAGGGGGTCAGAAATCCCCCTATGCATCCCTAGGGGGATGCATATGGGGATGCCATGCATTGCATTGCATGGCAGGCCCCAATAATAAACTACCAATAGTGGTAATTGTAGCGCAGAAGAAAGGAAGGAAAAACACATATTTGTATTATTTCCCTTCTTCCCTGTGCAGCTGGGTATTTATTTTTAAACTGCTTTATTCTTGGACATTGTGTTAGTTCCATATTCCATTTGTTCATTGTTTGACCCTAGCTACAGCGATACAAAGTCTTCGTTGTTCATAGTTGTTTGGATGCTACATATTTTGAAATTCAGTGTTTGCATTAAGTTGCCCCCAGACTCCCTTTCATAAAATATTTCTTGAAGATGTTTAGGTAACATATTATAACAGATTTTGTACAGTACAGTACAGTTGGATATTTCACAATGTCCTGCAATTTTAAGAAATTAGACTTAAAAATGAAGGATTTATGTGTTTAAGAAAACTAGCATTGCCTCTTACTCTGATGGCTCTTTTTTGCAGTACTGTTAGTAGGTTCAATCCTAGAACCCCTATTATTCATTACCTGTATGGTCACACAAGCTTAGGTTATAACAGAAAATAAGATTAGTCACCATGACTACACAGATGATACACAATGTCAACATGTGACCCTGAACCCATTCGAGCAACAGGTGAATAGAACTGATACATGTGTCATAACTTTCTCCAGCTGAACAGAAACAAAATTCAGTTATTATCTTTAGACCTAAAGAGTCAAGAGTGATCTAGAGTCAACACACAGCTTCAGTTATTACAGCTGGAAACTAGAGATCAGGCCCAAAACCTGGGTATAGTGATGAACTCTGACCTGAACCTTCAGAGACACGTAAAGACAGTTACAAAGTTGGTCTTCTATCACTTGAAGAACATTTCCAGGAATAGAGAATTCTAAACAAGATCTAGAGAAACTCATTCATATGTTTATCTTTAGCTGCATTGATTACTGCAACAGCGTCTTCACAGGTTGTCTAAAAAAATCAATTGGCTCCCTGTAGCTCCGAGATACTTTTGCTAGTTTATAAATCACTGAATGGCTCAGCACCAAAACCCATTGAAGATCTGCTGTTGTTGTATCAACCTTCCAGACCCCTCAGGTCTTCTGGTTCTGGCCTGCTCTGCATCCATGGAGAAGTAGCATTCAGCTTTTATGCACCACAAATCTGGAACAAGCTTCCAGAAAACTGCAAAACAGCTGAAACACTGAGTTCATTTAAATCTAGACTAAAACCCAGAAGACTAGAGTTTCCTTTGATACATAGTCACTGGAACATTGACCAACAAACATGATGTGTGTTGGTCATTTTGGTGATTGCACTCATAACAATGTAATGTTTCGTTGTCTTCTGAATTGTGTCATGAGTAGCAAGTGTTGAGTGGTGAGGAGAGACGCAGAGACCCAGGTTATGGAGAAAATGATTAATTTAATGGAGCTCGCAGTCCAGGACAGGCAGCACGGCAGAGTTAGCAAATAGCTAGTACCGGTAGCAATTGATATTTACAGACTGACAACAAGGAGCTAAGCTAGCCAGGACTTTACAGTTCTACTGGCAACTCAACAGAAATGCGTTAGACAAACAGACGAACTTAGACGGAGGTTAGACGAGGACCCGACAAGGAACAGAGACAACAGGGGAGACTAAATACACAAGAGGTAATCAAGAGAACAAGACACACCTGGGAAACAATTAACGGGAAGACGCAGAGACAGGACTCACAGGGAACAGGACTACACAGAGAACTCAGAAATAAACACCCACAAACACGGATCACAACAAATTGGTGACTGTATGGTGTTTTTTGTAGCTATTTTTGTTTGCGTGTTTTTATGATGTATAGCAGTGGACCTTACCAAGCTCAGCTCAGAAGTGCTCTTGAAAATCCCACATGGCTGCATGTCTCACAAACGAAGCCTCGCTGAGCTCAGCTTCTTTGTAAACATGGCTTCTTTCATTTCGACTGATTCTCTGCAGAGTATTTTTGAGTCGATTAATGTAGCATTTCTGCCGGATTTTCAAAAAATATCAGCCACGACAATGGACAGGGGAACCAACAAGTTCATGTCATCTTTTTTGGACGACATAAAAGTGTTTGTGCCACGCGATGTCTCCAACATTGTGCGCGTCACAGCGAAATGCTACCGGTTGATGAGGAAAACAGCAGATCCTCACACCCTCAGCATAAATATAGCTGTGGACAAGATCACTGATGCCTAAACACAAAGAAAGCAAAGCAGTAATACTTACACCAGCAAACACTCCTTTGTTCTTATTGATTCTACAACGGTTGAGCTGCAAATGCAGTTATGCACAAGCTTTCATCCATGCAAGGCATTCCATTACAGATTTTGGAAATCTGTGAATTTTAGTTCCACAAATATGATCAGGATACCTGACATCGCCTGTACAGATTCCCCACTGACAGTGGAGAACCATTCTTTTTCGAGTCCTGACGCAAAATCTTTCTCTCGGTCTGCTAGTCCACAATGTACATTAGCATTCAGTGTGTGCATTAAGGTGCCCCCAGACCCTATTTCATAAAATATTTCTTGAAGATGTTTAGGTAACATATTATAACAGATTTTGTACAGTACAGTACAGTTTGATATTTCACAATGTCCAGTGTTTACTACTGTAGCTTGTGTTTGTGAGATGGCCATGCACGTGGTAGCTGCGCTGTGATGTGAAATGGCCATTAGCCAATGAAACGCGGCCCCTGTGTTCCCATGTTTGCTGAACTGCCTTGTTGCTGAAATGAAATAAATTTGATTGATTGATTGATTGATTGATTGATTGATTGATTGATTGATTGATAATGTTCAGTCACAGTCAAGCTCCAAACTATTCATACTTCTGAAAGATTTAGGCTTAAAGTAATCTGTTAATCTGACCAACATGTTTGTTTTCTGACAGGATGTTATACTGACGCTTTGGAGGGGCACAACCATAGAAAAGATTTGAATCAGTAAGGGAAGACAATCTATCATAAAGCTCTCCTGATAAAAAAACTTAAAAATTAAAAACCACACTGAGACTTTTGAACTAATTCCCCAACCACCTGCAAAGTTCCTGTGTGATACAAGTCCTGCCTGTAATATAGAGGTTTCCCAGGTTACAACTTTTTTCTTTTATCCATGACTCCACTTGTTCTTCTTTCCCCTTTTCCTCATCTTGGACAGATATCAGAGCTTTTCAGCCTGCTTTCATGTTTGGCTCAGCAGTTGATGAAAGCTAACTGTCTGGGAAGCAACAAAGCTCACAGTCATGGTGACAGGAGGAATTATGATCTCAAGAGAAGAGACTTTCACATTTAGGGCTAATGATCTTCCACCCCAAGGAAAATGGAATGAGCGTCTGCTGTGGTGGTCAAAACACTGTTTTGACCACCACAGGGAGGGCACAGAAGAACTTGCTGCTAACTGTAAAAGAAGTTTTGTTGTGGGGATGCTTTGAATTTGTTGCTGTAGGGCCTGTCCCGAGTAACTCTACTTTACGTATGAGGTAAATGGAGCAAAGCTTTTACACTTCAGGTCTCGCTCACTTCCTTTACTGTGTCCCTGGCTGGCATTCCACATTCCACAAAAACACAGTTTACAAATACATCTTGTGAAATGTAGTCATGAATAGAGTGCTGTCACAAAAGAGTAATTTTTGTATGTTTTTAGAGATTACAAGTAAACAAAAACTTGCAGAATGAACATGAGAGCATCTCAAGACAACTTAAGCCTGGAATTCATGTTAGCTTTTCCTTTATTATGAACCTATCAGATTCACCATCTAAACAGGATGTTTTTGTAAAGTTGCCTTGAAGAAACATTTGTTGTGAATTAGCAATGAAAAAACAAAATGTATTGAATTGTGGAGATCTATTTCCTGGTTTTAAAAACTTTAGATTTTACTCAAAGATCTTAAGTATTTGATCTTTGAGAAAGAAGACAAGGAGAGGAGTTTAAATTAAAAATGCACAAAAGCTAATTAATACAAAATGCAATGGTACAAAATAATAAGTACTAGGCGATTGTACTAAGACTAAGGTAAACATTCTCACTAAAACGAGGGCGTGGGACACATCACCAGAATTTTAATGTCCCCACACTGGCTCTCTGTAGCTCAGAGAATAAACTTTAAAATACTGTTATTAGTTTATAAATCACTGAACGTGTAACCACCACAACATATTAAAGATCTGCTGCTATTGTATCAACTGTCCAGATCTCTTCTCTCAGATCTTCTGGTTCTGATTCTGCACCCAGAACCAGAATCAGACATGAAGAAGCAGCATGCAGTTTCTATACACCAAAAATCTGGAACAAACTTCTAGAAAATTGCAAGCAAAATAGCTGAAACAAAGAATTTGTTTAATTCCAGACTAAAAACCCACCTGGTTAGAGTTGCTTTTGTAAAATAATAAATTAAGCATTGAATGTAAAATGGTCACTAGTTTTCTCAATTATTGACATTGTGGTGTTTTTTACAAATTAGATTTTTTTGTGTTTTTATGATGTGAAGCACTTTGCAGCCTTATCTATACACTGTTATTATTCAAGTTGTAGTTTTTAGGATTATTTTTATTGTTGATCGACTACAGAGCTCTTGGTCAATCCAAAATGTTAACAACATCTCAAACCTAAATAGTTAAGAAAGTGAAAGTGAGATTTTGGCTTTCTTAAGACAGTATATTGGGCAACTATTACTGTGCAGAATTATTAATTGAATTAAAAATACAAGTTTTACCATCTCACCTGTTAGAATGAGAATAATAAACATACAACTCAACATTGATGAATAAACATTGACAAATAAATATTTCTGACATTTAAAAAGTAAATCAGTGACCAATATAGCCACCCTTCTTTTCAATAACAGTCATAAGACTTTTTCTCAAACCACTGCTTGAAGAAAGTGTCTTCTAAAATCTGTTAGTAGGCTTTGGAGTACTTTTTGAGTCCATATTCAAACCAAAAAGGTCCAACTATAGCTCATATTTAATAATAGCAGTCCATACCAGTACCTGCCTTCACATCTAACACCTTGCTGGTGTCTGATGTGAAGTGGAGCTCTGTGCCTATCACTGATTCAGCCACAAGCCCATCCATCTGGTCCATCAAGAGTCACTCTCATCTGATCAGTCCATAAAACTTTTGAAAGATCTGTCTTCAGATTTTTCTTGGCCCAGTATTGATGTTTCAACTTATGTATCTTGTTCAGTGGTGGCCAAGTTTCATCCTTCCTTACCTTGGCCATGTCTCTGAGCATCTTGTACTTTTGAAAATCCAGGTAGGTTGAAGTTCTGGAATATGACAACACTTGAAGATAATAGGTTCCTGGTAGTGTCATGTTTGATTCTTCTCAAGTCTTTGGCAGTTAATTTATATCTTTTTTCTCAATATGTTTCTTATGACCCTGTTGACGATTTGCAGCAAAACATTTGATGGTTTTGTGATCAACTCCCAATATCTTAGCAATTTCAAGACTGCATCGCTCTGAAAGACTTTTTAAAAGTTTTCATTTAGTATCTCTTTTTTGGTCCATTTTGCTTGAAGATAATTATGCAGACCTTGATATATATGTTGATCTTATGCCCTCCTCTCCCTCATTAAACAAATATACATCAGCTGATATGTTTACTTTCAATAAGCATTCAAGTTTATACAGCTTGGAGTTGGAAAATATGGATAGAAATGTTGATATGGTCAAAACTGAAACTTGTCTAATAATTGTGCACACAGTGTACAAATAAACTTGATGACTGATAAGACAATATGCTAAAGACTTTGGTTAAACCTGGTTTAAATCAAGGATTCCCCTGCTGCCTTAAGAACTGTTGGCACTCATTTTTACATGTCACCTTATCCAACAGTCTAGTTTTACAACTATTATTTAGATGCTGTGATTTGATCTGCACCCCATTGATGAGAAGATGATGGCATTATATGATATCAGATATAGAACACTGAAAGTCCTTATTAAGCCTTTCAGTGTTCTGGAACTGTGTTTGTGGAGGCAGCTAAGGCTGTTTGTAAATCTGCTGATAAAAGATGGTAAACATTAATCTAAATCTAATGTTCTCATTTTGTTCCTCACTCACTCCCTCTCTCAGTGCCACTCACACATATTAAAAACATATGTATGTGCAAACACATACTCTGGTTGTTGCACTCCCACGCAGAAAAAATATGTGGGCAAAAAGCAAACTGTATCCACTGTGGGTTTTGCTTTGATGACTGTGACAATTAGACAGAGAAGGAAATAACTGCATAATCTCTGGTGATAAACTTGTGGCAGCAAATTAACCTTAGTCTAGTTACTCAGCAGGCATATATTTTTAAAGGTTTGATTGATTGATTGATAATTTTATTTCAGACAAACCTTTCACCGATAGTGTGATATGAACACATAGTACATTGTTGCTTTCTTGAAGACACATCACATCGGTGATTATGAGTCTGAAAAGGAGTATGAAGAAGTATAACTTATGTAATCATA
>CAEGAF010042027.1:0-17814 GCA_903067075.1 Micropoecilia bifurca | reverse complement strand
TATATTAAAAATAGCCTCTATTGAGCAATTCATCACCTGTTATTATCCTGGTTTTGATCTGGCCATTCTGACTCATCCAAGCACAAAAAAAATAAAATAAAAAAAAGCGATGAAGCATTTTCCCACAGTTTGGACCTCTTAAAGCTATTTTGTGGATAACCTCAATCAGCCGTAGGGTCTAAATCCAGGCGTTAGAGAGTCAAACTGACCTTGTCGTTGATAAGGAACTCCATGGGGTTGTTCCCCCACTCGATCAGCACCAGCTCGTTGGCTTGGCCTGGAACTGCGTAGGAAAAGGGCGTCCCCAGGCCGGGTGAGGCGCTGGACTTGATCCACAGACACACACTAAAGGAGTACATCTCCGGGAGAGTCCTCTTGGCTTTGGCGTACATGTAGTTGGTCCTAAGAGGGAAGGTGAGCTGGAACCTGTCTGCTGGCCTGGTCTCTTTGCCTGCAGATGAAAGCGATAAGGGATTCATTTGTTGATTATGTAATCCCTGGCATAACGTAATTACATTACATTCACATTGCTGGAGTTAACTTACAGAACCTCTTAAAGGAGAATGCATTTGTTTATTTCGCTTTACAATGAAAATATTTATGTATACATATTATGACATATATTGGCTATACTTATGTGTAAACTGATACATAATTAAATATCTATGTGTAATATTAAGTAGGTAACATTTTAAAAAACCATTATAAACATGCTGAAATTCTGTTCTGAATTTTAAGTTTTGGTTGCCACCCTATAAGTTTTAGTAATTAGTTTGAATTGGCTTTAAACGAAAGACCTCCATACAGGGCAGGTATTCTAATTACATCACATTTCTGGGAGGGAAAGAAGTAAGCCAGGGCGTTGCAAATTCGTTCATTTGCATTATTACTGTGTGTATTTTTTTTCTACTTTTGAGATTATTCTTATTTTTCTGATGCAGAGGATGTCTCCGTCCCCTCCCTCTTCATGGCTCTCATTTACACCGTGAGCACGCGCATTTGCACGTGTCGAAATACTGAAAAGACCCTCTGCTCCAGAATGCGCCAGTGCCAGGCGCGCCCTTCAAACTTTCTCTCTACCTATGACTTCCGCAGCAAAGGTCCGCTTTGGAAAAAAAAAAAAAAAAAAAAACATCTAGTGATTCACTGGCAATGAGAAACGTCAACTCAGCGAAGCAAAACAGAAAACGGCTCTGGAGACGTGAAACGGACGCGGGTCCAGCTGGAGATCCTGTGCGTAACGCAAATCCGGACGCACCTTTCTCCAGGTCGGAGATCCGGTCGTGCAGAGAGGAGAGCGTGGTCTCCACTCTGTTCCTCTGGTCGCTCTCGTTCCTGTGTCCCGGCTTGCTTTCCTCTATGTTGACCCGGGACAGAACCTGCTTCTCCATGTCATCTATCTTGTTCTGCAGCAGATCCTTCAGGCTGTTCGCCTGCGCGCTGTTATTTCCTCGGCTGTATTGCTGCATTGGACAGGGGAGGGTGGGGAGGGAGACAGATATGGAGTTAAAGACAAATTGAGAACACCATCTTGGTTTCTTTGCTGCGATCATTTTCCTTTAAATTAATATAAAGGGATACAAAAAAAAGTGTTACTAACGCCCCCAGAAAATTCCGGATACTTCCCTTTGGCTACACACAGCAGAGTTTAACTCAAGGGGATCGTTTGAATGAACTTTTTTTTGAGCTGTGAGCGCTTCTCTCGTCAGCCTACCTCCAGGTTCTCCAGTCTCTGCTTGAGCGTCTGTAAAGTCTGTCCCAGCTGCGCCAGGGTGTCTGCGGTACCCCGGGATACATCCCCCATGGTGTTCTTGCCCCCCGGTCTCCTCCCCCCGGGGCCCCCGGCCGCCGGGAGGCTCTGACTCTCGCAGCGGCTCAGCTTGGACGTTAGCTCCTTGATCGTCTCCTTCTGGTTCACAATGGTCTCCTTCTGCTGCAGCACGGTCTCCCGCAGTTGAATGATTGTGGTCTTCAGGTCTTCCGCCGGTCCGCTGTTCTGCATCGCGGCGGTGCACAAGTCCACGTCTTTGGGAACTGACGTGCAAATAAACTGCGTCTGTCCGAAGTCCTGCGCGGAGCCCCCTGCAGCAAACAGGCAGGAGAGGAGAAAAAGTTTCCACGAGAATCCCTCCATGGTCGCCGCTCCTCGGTGAAAACCCTCGGGTGTTAGAGAAAGAGAGAGGGGAGGTTTCAGCACCGCGGAGCTGTCCGCTAAAAACTGTGCGACGCAGCTGCTGTGCGCGCTTTATATAGCGGACATGAGGGAGCGCAGACTCACCGCATCACTGAGGGGAGGCAGCGGGTCCTGCTACACACCTACCGAATCCTCCTTATTTAAGGTCGCACTCCGCGTGTTTGTGTGTACAAGAGAGAACGTACAAACAGGAGAGAAATAGTAAAAAAGAAAGAAAAAAGAACGATTCCTTAATAAATCAAAGCCTGAATCAGGTGGGATACGCATTTAGTCACTGCTTTCTTAATGTATAAGGATAAGTGTGGACTTGAGAGGGCTGCTCCACTGGCGAGATACGGAATGGGAAATGGTTATATAAAAATGTTAACATAAATATAAGATGTTCCTGATTTTTATTTATTTATTTATTTATTTATTTATTTATTTATTTACTTATTTATTTACTTATTTATTTACTTATTTATTTATTTATATCCCATCCATCTGGCTACTCCGGTTTAAAAACTTCGTGGAGGCGCCCTTGACTACTATCATTACAGATGAGTTTACTTACGTCACCTGATGCGCTGTAAAATCTTTATTGCGAAAATCACACCCAATTGTTGGCAATAAAGTTTTCAGTAGTTATTGCATTTCAATTCTGCAGAAGAAATAAACTAATAAGAAAAGACAAATATTCCCAAATAATTATTTTACTGAGCTCATTTCTTTGATGGAATAATGGCTGTTTTTTGTTTTGTTTTGTTTTTTGTTTGTTGTGTTTGTTCTCCTAATAATCCCGCCTACAATAATCTTAACATGATCACATGATGTAACATTATACAGCGAGAAAATGTTGAATAGTTTTACTGTAAGAAGTAGCTCTGCAGTGGCATACTGTACTGCTTGTATATAAAAAAAGATATGAATACAGTAATGCTCCAGGCAAAGAAAAAAAAATACAAACAAACCGATTTAAAATCTTCCTCTCGTTTGCTCCAGGGTCTTATAGTCCACCTTAAATGACCGCCGCTGCCCCAGTCATTAGAGCATCTATCCGGGGGACAGAGTTCCCAACACAGCCCTATATTTCTCCCTAACTAGCCACTGTGCGCTTTTTTTCCAATTAGAGAACTTACAGTGCAGCAGGATACTTACATTTAATAAAAGAAAAAAAAAAGTCATATCACAACAGTGTGTTTTTCCTACCTCATTTCGAACAACCTTTCAGATCCCACAACCTGAAAGGAAGTCGTATTAATTCCCACCACTACAACAGTAGAGGCGCTAAAAGGAAAGGAAAACGTTCCCAAATAATTAAACAGACTCTTATGTAACCATGCCCCGCGGGTCTGGCATTAATAAATAAGATACCCAGCAGAGGAAGGAGCGCAACACTTCAGCGGATATCATATTGGGGAGGTAAATCACCAGTGATGTATATGCAAAGGTAAAGAGGGGGGGCGGGGAGTGACTCTGGTTTGAGGAGAGAAAATCTTCAGCTGATTTCAGGTGAAATGATTCCCTTCACACACTCTTCTGCGGCAAGTTCATTCTTGATCAAATAGTTTAACTTCTCCTATCCAAACTGCTGAGATAAATAAAAAAAAGAGCTAAAGGTCATTATACACCTGGGATTTCAAACTAAGCCACAGTTTTGCAAAAAATTTTCATCTACTTTCTCAAAATTTAGAAAACTGTAATTTGAATAATAAATGTTAAATATATAATAACAATGTAAAAAAAAATGCACCAGGAATCAATTTCAAGACAATTTGGGCAGCTTTATGTAAAGAATGGCTCTTCGACCAGGGTGTCATTCCACTGAGGACAACTGGACAAGCCCTGCAAGTATTAAACAAATATAGAAAAATAGTTATTAATTCTTACTAAATTCAAAGTTCTTGTTTTTAAAGGCGAGCCTCAAACCAAGTCCAGCACATAAAAATAACCACTGAGAAAACTAGCAAAAGTACATTAGTTATTGTCATTAAATGTCTTGATGAATCCAACACAAATTGCTGTGTTTTTTTAACAAAGCTTCATTGATTAATAATAGGATAAAATGCTGGATGTTGTAAATTTAGTTTATTTTGTTTGCAAATGACATAAAGTTATTTAAATAGTTTAGATTGTGAGATATCAGAGTGGATACAATTATGTCACATAACAAAAGTCCCAGGCTAATAAATCAAATCAAATTCATCTTTAAAAGGTGAATCTCTATCAGCTTATTTTTATTTATTATTTAATTCTGATTAAATAAGCTTTAATACAAACAAACAAGATAGAAGAGCTAGGTACCAGATTAGCATCTTTTACTGGTGAACACTGTCAGCTATAGCATGACATGCATGTCATTTGTAGAAAATGCAGCAACTCAGAGGGGACATCACTAAAAAAATATCTCAAATTATCTGCATATATTATCTCCTCTTTGTCCCAGATGACATGAGCTAAAGATCATTGTGGAAACGTGAGTTTGTGACAAGTCTTGAGTCATGCATGGTGAGTCCGATGCAAGTCTGCCATTTTTGTTTTTACAATAGGAGTCTAAGTTGCAGGCCAGGGTCTGGCAGGACTCTGCAGATAAACAATAACATTCCAAACCAAAGCTGGATGCCAAACACTGCAGATGGAAACAACCTTATAAGTCAAGCAGAAAAAAAAATTAAGAATGTTGCTTGTTTTTAAGATGTAGATTGTGGAAAAGTTTGTCCCTCGTGGACCACCAAATCCTGGTGAGAAATCACTTTATTCTTTCCTTTCAAGGGTTTTTCTTTTATTTCTGTTAGGAACAGACAACAAACAAACCAGCATGCCCTTTATGAGACTGTAATAAAAGCAGTAATACTCTGTGAGGACTGACTAAAATAGCTTGAATGTCATGCTGCTTTGTCATTCTCACCACATGACTTGTGTTTCAGGACGTGGCGAGATCTACGCAAATGCGAAGAAATGAATCAACTTCTGATTTCATGCAAACCTAAATTGCTATTTTATTGTTTTTGTTGGGGGCATTGGTGTCAAACTCAAGGCCAGTGGGCCAAATTCAGCCCACCTCAGCTTTTTATGTGGCCCTCTAGATTCGAGACTAGACGCTAAGTGTGTTTAAATATTATGTTATCAAATTAATGCAGTTTTTATCTGTTTACTGCCAAACTATATCAATCAATCTCTCCAGCTTCTTGAGAATTTATCGTTCAAATTCACGCAAAATCAACAGAATGCGCCAAAAACTGGGAGTTTATTACTGATTTTTCTCAAAAACGGTGATTTTGGGTGAGTAACATGGATATCTTTAGAGCCCGTCCATTCACAGAACTCTGATTGTGATATTAGTTTCATGTGTGAGGGTGCAGTTCATTGTCTTTCTCCGCCTGTCTGTGTGTGACCTGGTCCTGTCTGCAGACAGGAGTCTTAATAGAAAAGTCGCGGGTTTTTGCCGCCAGCCGAGGAGCTGTTACACGTCTTGCTCAGAGATAAATCACTTCTGCCTGCCTGTCCGTGTTAGAGCGCTGCGTAAAACTCAGCCATAACCGCACTGCATATAGGCTGCGTTGTGTTTGTTTTCACCGTGACACTTCAATGTTTCTTTTCCTCTGCTGTTGCATTTCAAGAGGCAGTTTTCAGACTCGTGTATGTGGGATGAAAACTGACCCGGCAGTCGGCTGTAATTTGTTTAATTATCGATCCGGTGCGTGTGCAATCAGCAAGGTGCCACGTTGAAGGCGGGGAACCGTGGCTGTAACAAATGGTCAATGACAGAGTCTAATTGGCGGGTCGCAGGACAGGCATGTAACAGATTCTCCTTATCTCTGCACAGGCACATTAAAGCGAGGGGGATTTTTCTTTAAGGCTCCTTAGAGGAAGAGCTGTGGATAACAGAGATAAGGCTTCAAGGAGCCATAGAAGTAATGCAAAACTTGCTCACCGAAATTGGAGTAGCTTTCAGGGTTTTTCAACAGGTGGACCCAATGTAGGTTGCCAGCAACCGTCTTCATGAGCAGCATTCCTCAGTGACTTAAATTTGGTGTTTTCATTAGCTAAAAGTTAAACTCATCAAGGTTTGCAGAAACACACGCTTCAAATAAATCACTGTGTGATATGAACCTAGATATGAGGTTGACTTTGAAGAATTGAAATTAAAAAAATCTTTTTAAAACTTCTTTTAGCCACTGAAGTGCAACATTAGAGAGAGCCTACAGAAGGATTTTACCCAGGCTTTGACAGGAGTGCAAGTCAAAAGAACGTGCAAATAACACACACGACAAAAGCTGGCCTAAAATTGCTTAAATTCAATATATGAAGGACCATCCTATTAATCATATACTGTTTTTTGAGCTCATGATGTGGAAGAAGTGACTTTTACACTAAACACAATTTGCCAATCTAATTTATTTTTGACTCAGTAGTTAGCTGTAAAAAAATAAAAAAAGCTGCGTTAATGAAAAATGCTAAAATGATCAAACTGGGATTCTAACTCTGGAAGGTCAGCAGTGACTGCTGGGCTTAAGTAAATGCAGGTCCCCAAAATTTTTAGGATTCCAGCGAATCACAGCCAGAGCCATAATATACAAATGTAGAAATGAAAGAGTAGTGAATATTCACTTATTCGGGATGTCAAAAACATCTGGGCCATGCAGGCCTCACTGTCTTTTGTTAAGGTTAGAGTTTATGATTTATCAAAAAGAAAAAAAGATCAGATAAAAGCGACATCCATGGGAACGTTTAGGCCAGAACCACTGCTGACCAATAGCAACAAAAAACCCTGTTTTACTTTTCCAAAAACATCTTGGGCTCCAAAAACCTTTGATGAAATAGGATTTTGATAAAACAGTGGAATAATTTGGAAGGTGTGTATCCAAATATATATTTGCGGTGTGTCAAAAAATATAATATTACGCCATCAGTCATACTTTGTGGTCATAGTGTGATGATCTATAGGTGCTTTGCTATAGGTGAACCTGCTGTAATTATGGAACCATGAAATCTTCTTTCTACCAGAATATCCTGAAGGAAAATGTCTGGTCATTTCTTTGAGATCTTAAGCTTGGGAACACTCAGACGATGCAGCCGGACATTAATCCAATGTTCACCAGCAGGTGCACACCAGCACATTTGAATAGTTTTAAATAAAAAAACTAAAGGTTTTGGCGTGGCCTGTTCAGAGTCTGGACTTAAACCTGATTCAATTTGAAGCTGGCTGCTCAGCTCTCTAATTTGGCTCAATTAAGCACAGCAGCCCCAATTTTCTCCACAACGATTTTAAAGACTCGTTGCCAGTCACGCAGACATCTGAAGGCAATTGGATTATCGTCATCCAGTGTTTAAAAATTTGTTTGATGAAACAATGAAGTTTGACAAAAACCATAGAAACAGAAGAAATCTGTAACATTCCCGCAGCACTGAACATCTATTCTATATTCATCTCTTATCCCAGGCAATAAACTGGAAGCTGCAGCGCCATATGTTCGACACGTTTCCTCTCATTTTCGTCACGTGTCTGTCACTAGTTTGCTGCAAAACCCAGAAAAACTGCTGCATTAACCGAACAGCAGACGATTCAGCTCTCCAAAGGAGAAACATTCTGTCTCAAAGACAGAAGAGAATCCCAGCGGCTCTCGATGCGTTGCTGCAGTTTCCGTGAGCGCGCTCTGCGATGTTTCCCATTTTGGACACACTCGGTGTTGACCCGCTTCCTCCTCGCAGAGCACAAGGTCAGATTTTGCATATGAACGCATCAGCCAGCAGTTCAGGCTGGACTCCAGGGGACCAGTGTGAGAAAGGGCTGAAATCCATAATGATCAGTCTCTTGTGCAACTGAATAATGCAAAGCTTTATAATAGAAGCCATTCTCTAATGGCAGAGACAGATAAGAGCCATTTCGCTCACTGGCACCAAAACTCTTTCTTATTTATCTACCACATGTGACAGCAGAGTTCAGAGGAAATACCAGCGACTGTTCAGCATGCGGCCATGTGCTCTGGTGGGTGTTGGACGATAGTTTGCTTTGAGAGAGTCACCTAAGGTTCAGATCTGGGTTTTTTTTCTTTACCAGCTTTTGTTTGAACAAAATCTTGTTTCACAGCTCAAAAGAAGTGTATTTTCTTTTCAATCTCAAACCTGTTAACTTTCCTGTTGTGTTTGCTCTGTTCAGGTTCCACAAAGCAAACTTCACCTCTTCTCCTCTGTGCACGCTTTCACCTCTGACTGCTGAGAATTAAGACGTGCTGCTTAAAAAGAAACATCCGACCCCCTACATCCCAATCTCTGTAAACACATGAGGATGGAAGGACAGTGTGGGACATCGGGAAGTCTTGTGCTGTGGAGTAATCCACTGCTCTGCATGTCTTCTCACCAGGGACCAAATGGTAATACAAGAGGCAGTCACACACACACACACACACACACACACAAAAATAAGCTATAAACAGCTTCTTCTTTTGAGTTATAGTTTCCCCTTTCATACCAGTATACACATGAGTCAGAGCAAGGAATGATTTTGGCTTAAACGTTCAGCACAACAATCGATACCTTGTGACGTCACAGGCTGGAATAAACTTTTATTGATGTCCAGCCATACCACCAGAGAGTCCTGCAATAATGTATTGCCTCTCATTAGAATCCTAAAGTGACATGAATAAATACCAGCAGTATTATGTATTGCGCCGGCCGCTTAGCTAATCTCATCATAATTCTCCAAAGCCTGGACATTAACACTTTTGGAGAGACAGTATCGTTCTTCAAGCTGCTTGTTTTGGACTTCCTCCAAAAGCAACACTTTACTCATTAAGTCTTTCCCTGCGCAGGTTCAGGGCCAACACTGGGAACATAATGAGAATGGAAGTGCAGTGTGATGTGATCTGCAATATTTTGGCTCTTTTTTTTAATAAACTTTATTAATCGTTTTGTATGTGGTCAAGTGGTTTACTCCGCTGGCTATTCCAATCAGTCAAGAGATGTTTTTTGTTTTATTTTCTGTGAGCTTTTGGAAGACAACTCAGCTTTTAAAAAGTGTTCTTTTTAAACATTAATGTTAATGTGCAACCACAAACCTAAATGCTCCTTCCTGGACTTTTTACAGAATGACACAAAGTACAGAGTGGAAAGAAAATGACACATGAATTTCAGTTGCTTCTTTTTGTTCAAATTAAGAAAGTGAAGAGTCCACTTGTATTCAGTCCCCTATACTTTGATAACACTAAATAAAATTAATCAAATTTGAAACCAAGAAACATTGGAGGAGTTTAACACCCCATATTGGAGAATATAATCTAAATTGCCACAAGTGATGTGGGAGAAGACCATAAAGTAACACTTTTCCAAAACATGCAAAACCTATGTGTGTTGTAAAGCCAACACAACTTTACGTACATTGTTCCTTCATTGAAACACAGTATTGGTAGCATCATGCTGTGGATATGGGACAGGGAGGAGCTAAATATAGGACAACCCTATAAGTAAACCTGTTAAAATGTGCAAAGGTCTTGAGAATGGGCAGGAGGTTCACATTTGTGCATAAAATCATTCATTGTACAACCATGGCTTCAATAGAACAGTTTAGATCAAAATCCAAACTAAATCCATGAGATAATTTGTGATAATACATGACAACTGTCACACAGGAAATGTTCACAGTCAACTGAGGTTGTGCTGCTTTACAAAGAATATTAGGCAAATAAAAAATAATTTTTAAAAATCAGCCTGTGAGCAAAGCTGGTGCAGAAATGCCCAAAACTCATTACTGGTATATGCAGTTCTGACTCAGTGGGACTGAGCAGAGTAACAGATTTTTGTTTGTAAAACATTTTGAAAAGTATGTATTATTGTCATTCCACTTTTCAGTTATGTGCTACTTCCTGTTGTCCTTGTTGTTCTGTAATATCATCTCCCAGTGAAATATATTTGCAGCAAATGGAAAAATGGCAATAGGTCTAAGAGGTATGCAAGGTAAGTCATTTTAATATATTTTGGTTTATTTCTTCTCTTAATACTCCAAAGCCATTGATATGTGCTAAAAAAAGTCCCTCTTGTCCTTTAACTGGACGGTTCTGGTAATTTTGTGTTCGTTTAGACAAGAAAACTAAAACCAGGCCAGAACCATGCTTTAGCTTTAGCACAGGACAGCGTTATCTCAAATGAAATAGGCATAAGGTCTGAAAATGATGAGTCACCAATCACTAAATTAAAAACTGGTAGACCATAAGATTAAACCAGATCAAGACTGTGACCATGCTCATGGGTAGCACCAGTCACAGACTGCAAAAATTAAAATAATTGATAACATTCAGAAATGACTGAGCCATATGTGAAGTAGGACAACAGACATTAATATTAAAATCACCAACAATGAGAACTCGGTCATACCTTGGCATATTATCATCCAAGAAATCAGAAAAGTAATTTATAAAGTTTTTTAGTTGTACTTTGGTGTGAGAGCTACCGAGTTCAAATAGGCTAATCTCAAAGCTACTAAACGAGGCCAGAGGCAGCTGTTTACAAGTAAAACAGCTTTTGAAAACAGTCACTATTCCTGACATCCTAGGAGCATTAAAATAGCCGCAGTTCCACGGTACAAGTTCATTTAAAATGCTGGAGTCACCCAAACCACTTGTCCAGGATTCTGTTAATAGAACATCCAATCCTTGAGACGGAAGTTTTATTTGTCAGCGACCTGGCATTTACCAAACCGATCCTGGCAGAAATCGGCGGGTCTACACCATCGGCTGGCTTCCGGTACTCCTGACAAGGAGGCCTCAGGTTGCTAGGATTCACCCTGCGTCTACAGGGCCGAGGAGCGCAGGGGCCTTCGGGCCAGTCACCCTCAAACTGCAGCAGTGTCTAAAACAGATCCCAGTGCATAGGCGCCGGAATACTTTCCCTTCAAATTAAATGAGAATTCTGTATTTGTGCCACATCTGGTCCAAATGCTGTATTGATAGAACTGTGGCAACCTTTTCTTTCTAAAGGCGTTGGGAGGAAAAATAAAAGACATTGGCAAACATGTCCATTATCGGACCAGACCAAATGCTCACCCACACGTTGCCTAGAGCAGATAATTTTTGCTTAAGTTGAAAAAGAATTGTGTGAATATATTTTTTTCCTCCAAAACCCTAACAGCCGCCACTGATGGGTTTTTTTTTTAGGTTTCTGGCTGTTGGAGTTAATTTTTGTTTGTAAAATAACAAGCACATTAAAATTTAATTGTGGAGTTTTTAATTGTTTTCAATGCAAAAATATTGTTAGCTGGCTGGTTATCTGTCCCACTCACAAATCTCTTCCCCGCACAATTTGTGGGACATGCAGCAAATATAATCTGCGAGCCTTTTGGCTTCAGACCCACAGCATCCAGATCGTTGCTGCGCAGTAACGTGACGATGCGCTGGAACCATTAAGTTGTCCTTCTGCTCTAAAGTGACGTTGCTAGAGGATATTTAACATCTATTTGATTATTTTTTTAAATGTTCCAAATATTTGAACAGTTGTGATTTTGTCATATATATCCATCCTTGGCATAATTGTTTCGTGCCTATTTGGCTGAGCACAGGGCGCCCGCAGTTGTATGGCTGTAGACACGTAAAAAAAGAGAAAACAATAATGTTTGGATTACTTTATTATCCATCTCTCTTGACTATTAACAATACTAAGGAGAAAAAAAAATTATTGTGTCAAACATCTTGTACATAGCGCACCTTTGTGTGAGTTTGTGGAGGTGTGCATGCAGAAGCCTAAACGTTATTGGTCAATTTACGTTTGTTTATTTGGCGGCTTGACACTTCTGACAGAGCGGAGTTTGATCCTTCCCATAGATCTAAGTGTGGTCGTTTGGGTCCCGCCTGAACTTTTTACCGGGTGTACGGTACTGGCAGGTCGCCGGTTTATGAGCTTTTTGGGGGGTTTGGAGAACTGCTTGGATAACCGTTTAACCCGCTAATGGTGTGTTTAATAAGCACTACTTTGTGAAGCGGAAGGTTACGCGCTTATAAAAATAAAGGCGGAGCCTCCTTTCGTCTTCTTTGTCGTTCTGTGTGTTTGGCCACAGAGCAAGGCAGCTTGGCTACCAGTTAAATTCATAGCGTCTCCTGTCTCCTATTTATTTTAATAAGTAAGTTAATACTTCTGCAAAGATGTATTTACGATGTACAGATGATGACGAAGAGTCCGGAGACTCCCGTGGAAATAATAGGAGATCCGCTGAAGAAGTACCAACATGGACCGCGGTAAAGCTAGCCGGCCCAGCGTCCAGCCGGCCCAGCACACAATATACAAGTGCGCAGTTGCTCAAGACATTATGGTACACCCATTTACGTGCTGCTTTCACAATAAAAGCGCACATCCGGTCCATGTTTGAGCAACTCAAAATAGGTTTCCAGCCGCTTCATTTGCAAACAGAAAATAATATATGCTGAAAAACTAATGCAAAATAAAAACTAATCTCTCTGTCATTCATATATATACATGACTGCTACCACTTCTGGATGACAGAGGGACACCTCTAGAACAGAACCACAAAGTGGCAACTAGATCTGATGTGTAATTTCAAAATAAAAGACTTTCAAAAAAGTACTTTTTGATAGTTTCCCCCTAAGTTACCATGCCCATTGCTGAGAAACTCTGTTTCCAAAGACTGATACCACTTCTGGGTGACAGAGGGACACCTCTATTCCTATCCCTAACCATTACATACCTAACCCCTACCTTAACCTTTACCACAAACCTAACTATCACAGACCTAACCACTAACCCAAAAACAACAATTTCCCTCTTGGGGACCAAGACAATGTCCCCACAAGGTGCAATGGTCCCCATAACCCCACATTGTAGACAGAAATAGGTTCCCATAAGGATATAAAAACCCGGTAGACACGCGCACACACGTTTGTTTTGCTGTCTTTGTGGAGACTTTCCATTGACTTCCATTCATTTCTACAGCCTAACCCCAACCAAAACGTAATTCACACCTTGGACCTAAACCGTACCCCTAACCCCAAAACAGCATTTCTTCTTGGGAGCAGTGAGTTCCCACAATGTAGTATATGCCAGGAAAATGGTTCCCACAATGCATCAAATACAGAATACACACCTACACACACCCACACACAACAGGCTTTTAGTGGCTTTGATGAACCAGTGATGTCACTCATGCACTATAACATCACTGATGACTGTGATACATCACCCTTTAATACCAAGTTCCACAGAGCAACTCATTTGATCTACATGTCAGAAGACCAAAAATCAATTTCACATCCCAAATACCTTGGAGTTTAAAGCAACCAACGGAAAAAAATGTCTGACAGTAGAGACGAAGATGTGATGGGTGAGCTTGCCAGCGTTTTTAAAGAAAGATTTGTTGATGACATGGACATGGACAGACTGGAGAAGGAAAATCACAAATTAAAAAATATTGTGGAATGTCTTTGATGTAAGCTCGAGCGCTCCAAGTCGAGTGAAAATGCTTGTCGGGATACAAACCTGCAAGCAAAATACGATATGGCGGCAAGTCAAAACAGAGAACTCCTTGCGGAGTACATGTCGATTCGTGCAGAACTTGATGACATGGAGCACAAATATGAAAATACGAGATATGTGGGACGTCAGATCTAGTTGCCACTTTGTGGTTCTGTTCTAGAGGTGTCCCTCTGTCGCCCAGAAGTGGTAACAGTCTTTGGAAACAAAAGTTTCTCAACAATGGGCATGGCAACTTAGGGGGAAAAGATCAAAAAGTACTTTTTTGACAGGCTTTTATTTTGAAATTACACATCAGATCTATAATAGTTGCAACTGTCTGATTTATATATATATATATATGTATATATGATTAGGTTTTTTTGCAATAGTTTTTCAGCATGCATTATTTTCTGTTTGCAAATGAAGCGGCTGGAAACCTATTTTGAGTTGCTCAAACATGGACCGGATGTGCGCTTTTATTGTGAAAACAGCACGTAAATGGGTGTACCATAATGTCTTGAGCTACCGCGCACTTGTATATTGTGAGCTGGGCCGGCTGGACGCTGGGCCGGCTAGCTTTACCGCGGTCAACATGGTGTGATCGCATTAAACGCCCTATGTGCGTTAACAACGCCTCTGACGCTTTAAGTTTGGCGCGTTGCACTTTTGGAGCGTTCACACCAAACGCGCTTTGAGCATAATGTGCGTCAAGCTTTTTTCGCAGGCAGAGCCTCTCTTTGTTGTTGGAAGGCTAAGAGCCTGGAGGTCTCAGCCTGCTGCTCCATGAGTTTACTCATCTCTTTTTCTTTTCTCTTCAGACGTTCTTTTAATGTCCTGGTTAATTTTTTTCACAAGTGATTATTATTAGAAAACTATAAAATTCCTGAAGAAATTTAACTGGGGCCTGCCAAAGTGTGGAGAATCACAAGAAATTTAACTAACATGGACTTGCAACATTCAGTATGTTAAAATTAGCCAAAGTGCTAATATTGGCGTGAATGCTGTCACTAGCATGTTGTCTGTCATTGACTTATTTTATTCAGTATACTAAAATGGGTAATAAGCAGGGGTGAAGGTAGGGGGATAAGGTAGGGTACTGCGGGGGTACGCAGCACCTGCATAAGAGAGATGCTGTCAGCTGTAAAAAATCAATGGGTTCTTCTACTAGTAGTGGCAACACTTATGGCTAGCCCCGAAAACATTGGCATAATGGCAGGTGTCAGAGGAAGTGCCAGTATGAGGTGCCGAGGTCAGCCGAAGTCAGTGACAACACCGGCAGCTCGCCCCGAAAACAGTGGTACTTGTGACGCATAATGACACCTGCCACCAGAACTGCCATTAGTAGGTGTGGTGTCACAATTTGCACTCGGCCCTGCTGCGTACGCAGCTCAAAAGTGTCCCATAAGTACCGATAGTCTCTTTCAACCCAATAATTCTCACATTATTCCTCTTACTGTGATTTTCAAGAACTTGCATGCGGTCCAGCATGGCTTCCATTAGCTAGCGTCTCTCACCAACTGCGGTGTGCAGCCACTCTGAAGTGTCTTCCAAGCAGGAGATGCGTGTTTCAGCCTCCGTTAGCCTTTCTTGCATTGCAGCCACCGCTGCATTCAGTTCTGACGTCGTCTGCTTTATTGTGGAGACGTCCGCAGCTACGCTTTGTAACATGTTACTCATTTTAATTACTTCCGAGAAGGAATTCGTTATATTAGGAGGAGGCGTTCCCCCCCACGTTCTTCCTCATGTGGATGGCTGTTGCGGGTCGACATGCGGCCTATACTCTTTGAGTGTTTCGTTGTGGCCATTGCAGGATTAAAGTACTTTTTTCCCCGAAAAATAAGTCCACAAACCTACACTGCTTCTTTACTTGCTAAGAACAGTATCAAAAAAGAGCCCCTTACTACAGTATCGCCAGAGCCGTTAGCCAGCTGCCATCTTGTTCGCCTGCCCACGTGACTCCCCTCAGGGTCAATGTTGACCTTGATGGTAGTCATGTCCTTGTCCCTTTGTTTGTTGTCTGCTGCATTGACAAGAATTTCATCAAAGATTTTGTATAGTAAAGGAACGTAGGTGATTTCCCTCTGGTTCATTCCGACATCTTCATCAAACACCCACATTTGCTGAGTGACGGGCTCCAGGGAGCCGACGTATGTGTCAGGATGCAGGAGGATGTACTCCAGAGGAGTCTTCTTCTGGTACACTCACTCCACAGACAGCTTGGAGCCTGCCTTGTCTTTCTTCCCTCCATCAATTTTTCCTATGTCTCCTCTCCCATTAGCAGCCTCCGTTTGGTGCACTGGCTCCTTGTCCATGGTATCACTTCCACCTCTTGGAGTCAATAAAGAGCTAGTCACTGCTGGTGTTTAGTCAGCTTTAATAAAATCTTCTTCTAACTTGTATTGCCACAACACCACCGTCGAACTAAAAATACAACAAACATAAATGAGAAGGTGTCACGAATACAATGACATAAAAAATTATACATGACATATAAACATACCTTGCTGGCTGACTGTTCCTGTGAGGTAGAAATGAGCTAAAACAAAAAAAGAATTCTTAAAACTTAAATTACTTTAAACAACTAGTTGCTTAAGTCATGTCTTCATGACATGTGCTTCTTTCTTGAACATTCTGGATTGCTCTTCCTACTTTAGCTTTTCAAAATAAAAGTCACAATAACAAAAAATGTGTCTAATACAAAATAAAACATACAAACTAAAACTATGGCAGTAAAACATGGTGTCCCCCACCTCTCGTCCAAAGAGCGCTGGAGAAAGGCACTAGTCACGTTCTGCGACGCTTCACACCATCCAAGCCAGCCCCCCGCTTCCAGCGGGCCGTTGGACAGCTTCCTTTGTGATCCTTAATTTGTTTATGCTGCAACTCAGTGTCTTCAGCTCAAGTCAAATTAAAAGCCCGTCAACTTTGCAAGGGTATTAGATGCTAAAAGATAAAAAAAACGTGAGTATCATCCATACTCTTCTGCAGCTTTAAACCCAATCCCGGGAATTAATCAACCAAGCAAAGAATCGAGCTTATTGTTACTTTAAATAAATACCCTATTACCCTAACCCATTTGTAACTCACAGTAAAAATAATAATAAAATGAGCAAACGTTAACATTAGATATTGTCTTAGTTTTGCTTTTAACTTGTTGCCGAAAACCAGCGGGAGTTTGAAAGCAATGTGCCGGGAGATGGTCGTTCTCTCGGTTTAACGAGCCTTAACGAGCCGCACCCGATGACCAGGTCAACTGGCAGAGCGGGCGAGACGAGAAAGCGGCTGCTGGGGAGCGGATATGTCCGAAACCGGCCGAGCATGTTTGTAACTTAGCTATATGTTAATAAACCGAGCACATAATTCAGGTTTACAGAACTAAATTATCGCTAAAGAACTTTGCAAAAGTTGTTTTATTTTCAAAAAGCATAATATACCCATTTTATTAAAGGCACTGCTCGCCCTCCTCCGCCATTACTGCTGGTGTTCGAACACGTAGCCTCAGCCCGCTGAAGATGCGCGCGCATATAGAACCCTGCGGACAAACCGTCAACCGTCAATCTTTTCTTTTAAAAATGTGACTGTTAAGTTGTATAACTTTTGTACGGAAGAGGATTAGGGCCACTGAAAAAAAAAAAAACGTCCGATGTTTTGTTTTTTTTTCAGTAGCTCAGAATTTTTTTTCCCACCGAATTCTGAGGGGGGAAAAAAAAGTGGCCCAATTTTTTTTTTCTGAATTCAAGGGCTTGGTAAAAAAAAAAAAAAAATCAGTGGCCCAAAATTTTTTTTATTTTTTTCAGAATTCAGAGGGGAAAAAAAAGTGACCCAGACAAGCAACCAACTTCAGATACACAGATGCGAGTTGTGGCGGACAGCTACCTAACATTTTGGAGAAAGATGTCTGATTTAAGTGAGTTTTTACGAGCCAGAGGAGTTCCAGAAGCTTCCATCGCACTAATGGAGGAACAAAATGTGAGTAAATCAAATGAGATAGTTTGGTCTCTCAATACGAACGGTTATGGCTAGTTGTTAGCATGTTTGTTAGCTTACGCGGTTATGAGAATAAGCTGATTTACAATGTTTAATCAAACAGCTGAATAAAGGATGGAACAGCTGTTGATTGCTGGAATTGTCCCGTAAGTGTTTGATGCGTTTATTTTAGTGTTCTTCTGTTTGGATGTTTTATAATG
>CAEGAF010042024.1:0-13701 GCA_903067075.1 Micropoecilia bifurca | reverse complement strand
CCCAAACTGGACCAGTGGCTAAAACAGATCCCAGGAACAACATCAGACATCTCAGTCCAGAAATGTGCAGTACTAGGCACAGCCAAGATACTGGAGGAACCCTCAAGCTCCCAGGCCTCTGGTAGAGGACCCGAGCTCAGAGGATGAAAGAGAGAGAGAGACCACCCACGGAGGGTGAGAAGGGAATTTTATATTTATCTTTTTATAATACACACTGCATTCCCTCATATATAGAGAAGATATCAACAATGTTAAGCAGTGCAGTCTGACTTAACATTTTTTTTTTTTTTTGCTTAAGCAGTGAATTAAAGCAGGTCGGGACTTACATTAACCAAAATGAACTTGCTAAGTTATTTTATTCTTGTCCAGCAATATACACATTTTATTAAAATGCTTATATTTCCTCAAATCTTTTAAAACTTTAGCAACAATATAGTTGCTAAAGCTGTGTTGTATTTTCTTTTCTTTTTTTTGAGTAAAGAATATTTGGAATAACCCTTGAAATGGAGAAATAGGAGTCTGAGCTGAGCTAACAAGCCCAGACAGTATGATATTTCTTTGGCAGAATATACTTTTACATTCGGGAATAGATGGCTTTGATATGGGATGGAAATAATAAAACACTGTGTAATGAAGAAAGTAACACACTGCACAACGCAGCATCCAATATCTCCCGAATAAATCCTGATATGAAAGAGAAGCCTGAGCCTTGTGCTCACTTAGAAACCCATCTTTTTTTGGTCTCTCAAGTGGAGAAAAAAAAATCTCCCTTGAAGAAACACGGAAGTTTGTAATAAAGTGATTCTTTGTTGAAGAAAAGTCCTCCCAGTCAGCTGGTTATTGGTCTCAGACTTTCTGGTCTAGTATTAGAGACTTCGGGGGTGATTGATGATAACGTCCTTTAATCAGAAAGGTGATTCATCATAAGTTTTTTTTTGTTGTTATTGTTGTTGATGTTTTTATAATTCCAGGCGCTTGAGACAAACTGCTCCCATTCATTTTTAATCGGAAGATTAATGCTGCATAATCCGTTATTTCTTGCTATGTTGTAATAATGTCTGAAATGTAAAAGCTAAACACCCATCTTTCCCAGAAACTTTAACCACTAAAGAAATAAAAATCATTAGTTTATTTAATTAACTTCAATCCACAATACACAAAACAAAGTAAACCTGAAACAGAGGATTGTGAGTGTACAAAATTCTTTAATCAGTCCCTCATTCTTTAGCTCTTTTTAGCTATTACAGATCAATCGACATGTAGGAATTATTCAGGGACGATACTCTCTGGCATCCTTGAGTTTTAAAATGAATTCACTCACCAACTGCTGCAATCAGGTGACCCTTACTTAAGGACAGGCAGTACATTCTAATTATGGGAGATTTCTCTCTGAAATTCTTAGTAAAATGAGTCCCTTTTAGGCATTTTTCAGAAGAACAGCTAACAATTAAAAGAGTTTATTGGAAATGGGAAAACAAATAAAGAAAGGCAGCAATAATAGGTTTCTTGGCAGAATAATTTCAAATGCTTTTTATTAGAAACTAAATCAGAAAGATGGGAATGAAAACAAAGGACTACCATTTGAATTGATTCATTTCCTTTTGGTCGCAACCACTTATTATTTGCTGTATCATTAAAATAATTTAATAACCCTTTTGGCTTTACTCCACAAGACCTGTTATTTAGAAATGGTTGGACGGATCATTGCCTTTACTGGATGAACCTTTCCTGAAAGCCAAAGTCAAGGATGATTTTATTTATTTTTTTAATCACACAACCTTCACTTTGCTCCACACATTATTTAAGCATACAGTGAGGCTGTAGACGACTTTTGAATTATAATAGCCGAGACATATTAGCAGCATACATGTGTCAGTTGGACAGAGTTTCAAGCAGCATGGAGTGTATGTCAATTTGCTGCAGGCGCTGTCTACAGCTGTTTAAATCTGCCAGCAGCAGGTGTCAAACTAAAGAGCAAAATGTGCTCTTCTCTGATTGAAATCTGGTACTAAATACTTCAAGAACTCCCTTGAAGTTTGGATGCTGAATCTGCCAAAGTAATTGCAGATAACAAGTGGCATATTATCAATGTCAGACAAAATTGAGAACTGTAGCATCTCCAGAAGGCTTTGGCTAATGCTGAAGGCTTATTGCTGAATCTGAATTATTCAGTGCTGTTCATGTATGAAAACAATGTCGAGATATAAAACAAGCACTCGTAACACAACTAATTATAGATATTAAGGATTTATAGCTGTGAAAACGCAGTCTGTTTTAAATATATCCATTTTATTCTGTAGTTTCTTATTGTGCAGCACATAGACAAAGAAGTACAAGTTGGTAAACTGAAAGAAGCAACTAAATGCTGGAAAATGTGAAAAATATGATGTAACAGAGCTGTATGGGTAGATATGTTTTCACTCTTGAAAAAGTTCAGATTAGACCTTAGTAAGTATAATTTGCTGTTGCAGCATTAATATTGGTATTGGCCGGTGTTAGTCATCTTGTGGCACTTGGATGTGTTTCAGGAATGGAAGAGGGTTGACAATCTGGTCATGAGACAGGGATAGTGATGCAGTTTAGGATTTAGGGTTGTTCAACTGAAGCGGAGAGGCAATGTTAGGTCATTTTTTTATGGCGATTAAAGAGTAAGAAACTTGACATAGAGAAAGTCTTCATTTAGTTAATCTGTTCCCATTTGAAGTTTGTCTATTTATCTGCGAACCAAAGTACTAATTAATGTCGTTGGCTTGAACAAAGGCAAGTGATTTTACTGGCTTTGTCCACCGTATTTGTAATCATATTAAGGGAATTTTTCACCGACTTGGAATATTATCATACATTTACATTTTACTGTCATACATTACAGTTTGCTTTCCACACTGGTAATGTCTTGCACACCGAAGAATGAATGTCAAGTACAAATAAATATATTGACTCAACCATTCTGTATTGTGTTTGGATTACTGTTTTCTAAAATGAGCTCTATGTGACATGTGTTGGAAATATGTCCACGTTTTCTTGTACGTTTTATCCCATTAGTATTCACGCACACACACACCAGCACACACAAACACGCACACACGCAATACACAAACAAACACTGGTACAGAACAGCAAACACAGCAGTATTGATCCAGCACTCGAGCATTTGCATTTGTGTACACACTTTATTCATGTCCAAGCTGCCTCTCTCTAACTGTTCCCTGCAGTCTAATTCAAATGGAGGGGCTGCAGTAAATTTACAGCGTGAACCAACGATATTAACTAAATTAAACAGTAAATTTGAGCCAGCCTTTTCCTTTTCGCTTCCCTGCTTTCCGTCTGAAAATAAGGTTAGTTCTTAGTCAAGAGGCGGATTTAATGTGAAGTGAACATAGCCGCCATAAAGCTGTCGTCTGAATGGATACCTCAATTCTCTTGGCCTGCAGTATAAAATCGTGACTGTGGTAAATTTTTCAAATGGAGATGGACAGATATTAAATCACCAGAATCTCCACTCAGTTGCAGAAATGTACTAATCCAACACGTTTGATATATTCTGTAACTTTAAAACTAAAACAGTTACTGAAGGCAATAAACAAAACGTGACATAAGTTTGATGACAGATGGTGAAACTTTTGTAATCAAATTGCCATAACGGTGCTTGGACTGATTCTAAAAGCAGTGGAGACCCAAATGAAAGTATAAAAATATGCAGAAAGTGAATTTTAGATAATAGGTCCCCTTCAAAATTGTACACATCACAGATGTAAAAATGAGGGCATCATAAATTATGCAAAAACATTCCTCAAATTTAATATGACACATACACATGTATTTACGTACGGTAATACGGTATTTTCTGAAAAAAAAAAAAAAAAAAATTGGACAGCTACAGCTTGAACTTTGTTTGAGGTACACAATAGAGCATGGTGTCAGAGTTCTGATTAAATTTTAGTATTCAGTCATTTTTGCAGGTCTTTCAGCATGCCCATATTGACTTTGACATTTGGCTTTGACATTATTTATATTAGAAAATGAAACCAGTCCTTCATACGGTGCCATGTGTTAGACACTCTGTGGGACATATTACATGTAGTTTTTCCTCAAACAAATTGTTTATTATTTCCCTGTTTTAGAAAATTGTTGGTTGTTTTTCTTTTTTGGAGAGCAAAGTCTCCGTGAGATGACACTAATGAGGAAAAAAACATCTGTTTGTCCTAACCTCCAAAGCCAACTGGACAAAAACCTAGTTTCTGAAAGATTTTCAGCATACCCCAATTAAATAACTTCCTATACTGGCTCATGTTGTACAAGAACAGCTTCCAATAAGTGACAGTGTGGGACAATGAAGTCAGATACTCCTTTTTAATGATCTCTTGTCTTTAAGGGTTTCACGAACAAGCAGACATCTTTGGGGAGGCGTCCAGTGTTTTAACAAACCCCGGAAATATCTCTGAATCCCACCCACTGTGAAGTGTTCTCACACAACCACGAGAAAATGGGAGCGACGTTGACTCCACGCTGTGTCATGTAGGACTGAAGAAGTTGGTTCTTAAAATGAAAACTTATAATAAAAGAAATAAGTTAGTAAATGAGGCTCAAACTTTTTCCCTTGACAGATGGACAGTTGTGGAAAACCAGGCAGAGGGTTGGATTTTCCGGAACAATCATAGATAGCATGCAAGAACCAGCTACCATTTTTACATCAAATCAGTGTTAAAGTCAGGTCAAGCTCCTATGTCTAACATGTTTTGTTTTTTTTCCATCCTAATGAATTCCTCTGTCTCCATATTTCTTTCTCAGACTATTCTGCACTATATTTTGATTTCAACTACCATGCTGTCTTGAATTTCACATATTCATTTTGATGAGTAGGACAACACAAAAAGAAGTACAAATATAAACTAAGAGCGTTAAGAACGTTTGGCAAAAATATCTGAAGGTCTTTCACCTCAGCCACAAGTTGAGGTGAAAGACACCCGATGCACATTTGATCCGATGCACATCGGGTGTGCATCGGATCAAATGTGAGTCAAATTACAATAAACTATCTGTATTGGTGCCATAAATCTGTGCCAAAATGACATGGAATTAACTGGGCCAAATGTCAGGTTAATTACTGCCAACATATGTACTGCTATATGCTCATTCTGAATGCACAGTAAGCCTAGTCAAGCATCTGACCCAGGTAGGGATTTGATGTAGACTTATTTGTTCAGAATAATGCCTAAATAATGTCCAAGATGATTATATTTTTAAATCAGCAAAATGAGCTAAATTCAATTACAATAAAAGAACATATAGTCTCAGTTTGTAAGTTGATTCTTTACTTACAAAAAGAATAAGATTCTTATCCTGTCACATTTGGTGATGAAAAGAAATGAAAAAGTGAGTAATTAACATTCATGTGGTAAAGCACCTTGGGCCACTGAGTATTACTCCAGTCTTTGTATCCTTTTGATGCAGGTAAAACACTTCTGCTATTGTCTCTTCTTCAGCAGTGGCTGATGAGAAGCAATGTAACAGCTGCAGTTCTTATCTAGCACGTCTGTGTGTGGTGACTCTTGCAGAACTTACTGCAAGCACACGCTTGTAAATCTCACCAAACAGATTTTCATTAACAATTCCATCGAAGTTTAAATTCACACTTTTTTGGGGGAAAGTTTTTTCTTCCACTGCACTTTCCATCAATATGCTTGGATAAAGCTTGCTTGAATGCCGGTGACTGTCTACCAACATAGCACTTATGACTGTGTAGAGTTAGACCATAACATTTCTGGAGAATTATGTTTTTGTCTTAGAAAAAAGCAAATTATGGACAGCAAATATCATCAATAACATGGCATTGAATATGAGAAAACTAACTTAAATGTGGAAGAACAGTGATTAGTGAAGTGGGATTAAAGGTGAGTACAATGTACGACAGCTCTGCAGAGGACATGGGGCAATAAAATATCTAACTAATATTAAAAAAGGGGAAAATATGATACACAAGAAATGTCTGGCAATAAAACTAAAAAATGAAAAACAGTAAGAATGACTCATGAAATATCATCCAAAATTTAGAACTCAGATAAAACTGAATCCCATGTCCATGAAAATATGCAAAGCAATTTCTTGAGTTACAGAATATTGAGTTCTCAATAACTTTAAGCCATAATCATTGAAATCCACATAGAAAATTGTTTACCATTCATTCTGTAATTAATCTATATTCAATGAGTTTTACATTTTGTTTTGTATTTCTAAAATTACTAGAAATCAATACATTTTTATGATATATTAAATTGTAATTTACTTAAGAGTAAATTAGTGTCACATTTTGCACTGAAACTACTGAAACTCCAGACTTCAGTAGTTGTAAACCTGTTAAGATCTTATCTTTTCTCCTTGCTGAAAAGGTTAATTGCTTCTTTACTAAAAATACAAGCAACTAACAACTTACAACAAATTAAAAGAAAAGAAAACTTGTATCTAATTTACTTCCTCTCTGTTCTCTTTTTGAACATGCCTACAACTCAATTTATGGCTGTTCAGGTTTTCAAGTTTGCGACCAATACCACTATAGAGGCTGTTTTCACCTAACAAAGGAAACATGAGCTGCCAATAACATGAAAGTCAGGTGATATTGCTTTAACAATAAGCTAATATCCACAGACTCCCCTCCAATCGCAGCAGACCCCAATTATTCACTAGTAGATCCATAAATGCTTCCATTAAGCTGTGAAGTCTAACCTCACAGAACAGCAAATAAAAGTGAATATATATAAAAGAAATTGAAAAAAACCTCTTGAAGTTCCCACAGTTTCTACATTTACATGGATTAAAGTAGTAGTAGCACAAGGCTGTTGGGAATAGCATCCACTCTGGTGTTGGGCTTTCCTCCACAGCACTTTGGAACTTGGCAGATGGGATTTACTCCCACTCATCCACTGGGGCATTGTACACCATTAAACTTCACAGCTTCTGCAGGACTGAACTCTTTATAGTGCCATCTTTGATACATGAGGCAATGCATTCAAATTAGGCTGTAGTGTGAATAAAAGATTTTCCCAAAGCCAAAAGTACTCAGTGCTGAGTGGACAGGATTGTTTGAATGCACTTGGCAGACATTTACTGTTTCAAAACTAGGAACAAAGGTAATATGTAGCAGCTGCTTGTACAGTAGGAGAAGAAATCCACATTCAGTTTTGGATTACCTCCAGAGGTATAAAAGAAATCGGTAATTTCAGAAAAAGATCAGTCAGCACGTCTCCATAAATTACTTTTAAGTACTCTGCAAACAACTAAAAATTACGGGCTTTGCTCTTTTTATGGAGCTGCTTAACAGAAGTCGCACAGAAATGTGGAGACCGCTGGATTGGTTACAAACTGCTTCAACCTTCAGAAAACTTCACAAGTTTGTCATGTATCACAAAGCCTTGTGGTTTTACTTCTAAGATTTGACATAGAACTCTTTTAAAAACTCCATCATTATCAAGGTACCAAAAAAATCTGAGTTAATGGTCAATCTTGTGACATTTGTAGACCTTGTCTGCATGAAGCATCACACTGAGCTGAAAATAATCAAGGTGCACACA
Source organism: Micropoecilia bifurca (assembly GCA_903067075.1). Taxonomy (NCBI): domain Eukaryota; kingdom Metazoa; phylum Chordata; class Actinopteri; order Cyprinodontiformes; family Poeciliidae; genus Micropoecilia; species Micropoecilia bifurca. Next base: position 6,136 of record CAEGAF010042024.1, on the reverse strand, counting down.
ATGGGTGCTAAATCTTGTTATTTTTTTTCTCTCTTTTTATCAGCTAATTTACCTGCACTGTAGTAATAAGTGAGTCCAATCTAAAACGCCTTTTGCATCCAGAAGCCTTCACGTGCATTGATGATAGAGGGGAGCAACAAAAGTAATCACGCTGATCCATTTGAAATTGTTTCAGTTGATTTGGGAGGTGATAAAGACCCACGGTGATGAAATGCAGCAACAAACTGAGAGAAGAAAATTACAAATTTGTGCAGAGCAGATATGAAAACATCAGCGGGCATCATGCTAAAATGAAAGTGAGGAAACATCAAAAAGTCTGATGACAAGCGACAGCGGTGTTCAGCCCGATAAGGAAGCTAAATGACAAGAGAGCGCAGTGTGGTGGGGAAGTGGAGAGGATGGAGGTGTGCAGAAAATGACAAAGCATAGGAGTAAATGAAAATAGCCTCGGCGCAGTGAAATGAAATCGACGTGGTGAGAGATGCAACTGATCAGCCGGACAATAGACGAGAAAAAGGAAAAGTCAGTTTTTCAGGCTGACTAAAGAATTATTCTGCTGTATAAGCCTCACTTTTATCTTCCCAGCACCGTCTCCAGGGAACCAACAACAAAGTACGCACTTAGATATTGTTCAACTCTGTGGTGCTACCGCCGCTGTAAGTGAGGCTGTTGACTTACTGTAGCAGCAAATGAGCTAGGAATCATTATCTAGAATTACTCTCTCTCTCTCTTTATCTATACTGTATATATAAGGATGTCCAGTAAGTCTCAATCAATCACTTCTCCCTTAACTCTGAGGATATTCTGCATCACATTATCTTTATCACCCCAGAATTTCTGCTTGTCTCCTAAGTTGTGTCCTGCCTGTGAAAAAAAAATCCCTAAAAGCTCAGATCTTCATACCTTCAATATCAAGCTTCAGACTCATTATCCTCTCTGACACTCCTCCTCCTTCTCTGCATCATGTACACCAATATAGTCGCCTGACACTTTATTAATTACATTAGTTGCTAATGTTGCATAAGGCTGTTATGTCTATAAAAAAACAGCCTTGATTCTTAATGCCACAAATTCAACAATGCATCACAAACATTCCACAGAGATTTTCACCCATATTAAAATGACAAAATCACGCAGTTGCTGCTGATTTGTTTGCTTTTTATTCATGTTTCAAGGCTTCTGCTTTACCAATACTGAAATTTGCTCTGTTGGTTTTCAGCATGGTGACTGGAGTGAAATGGATTCATTGTAATGTTTTAGAAATCAGTTTGAGATTATTTTTTTGTGACATGATGTTATCTTGTTAATAATAGCCATAAAAAGATGGGTGCACTGTATTCATAAGGATATGGTCATAGACTTTGCTCAGTTGGTTCTCCACAGCATTATTATTATCCCACTGCAGCCTTCCTGAATCTTTGAAACAAGGTGGGATGGATCCATAATTTCCTCATACTCATTTTTTACCACATCATCTGAATATTGATGCTGAAATGGAGACTCATTGGACCAGGAAACAAGCTTCTTTCACAAACAACCATACAAAGGCAACTCAAACCCCCTTTCTTCAACATTCTGGTGCTTGATTTTAGCAACAGCATCTTTAGATGCCTAAATGTTTACTTAATTGAGTCTGTTGTTACTCATTTAATCACTGGCATATATGGGGTTAAGCAATTTAATAAAAGAGGACGGTTAGAGTAGGTCTGAGGGTTTACTTCTCAAGCAATTTGAAAAAGAAATCCTGCACTTGAATCTACTTCAGTTAAAATGGTCTTGAATTCATTATTTGATGATGGTTTCCCTCTTTTTTCTTCCACTCTAAAAGTAGTGTTGAAATTAGGTTTTCAAATCAGATCCAAATTTCTCATGAGATGAGTTCGCAGAAGCAGGTGTTACAGATTCTATCAGCGCTGCAGTCGTCTCTGAAAACACCCTGGTGTCACTGCCCTGCTCTTGTTCTTGCTGTTTCCCACATTTGTGATTTTTGATCCTAATTGACCACTGGCTGTCCAACAAATTGCTCTTCAGAGATAATAAAGATTTACTGGAGAGCACGGTTTGGACCGGGCATCACCTGCTCAATTCAAACCCTCTGTGATTTTCCATGAGCGTCTGTAATTACTCTCAGCCAAATATCCTTTTGTGCTCAGCTGTGAATCGAGACAGCGGTGTCCTGACTCTAACTCTCCTCCTCTTTGTAATCTTTATTGACCCATTATCCTGCCATGTCCTCCAGAAAAGACTGTTCTAATACTGGTATCACCACAGGCATTATGCATCGTCCTTCATGTTGTCATGCCCCTACAAGTACACCTTTCCAAAAGCTCATACAAATATTTTAAAACATATTTTTCATTTTCCTTACTCAGCCGGGTTGCATACATTCAAAATCGTCATTTAGTAAAAACGTTTTATCAGTCAGCAGATTAAAAAGCTAAATCAACACTTTGCCCCCGGACCTGCCTCTATTGGTCCACCTCCTGTGCCGAGGCTGGCCCCCGGATCTCCTCAACCGTGTTTAGCTGTCGGAGTGATGTTCAGTTTCTGTCTCATCAATTCACAAAGTATTTTTCTAAATGTCGTTTTTGGTACATGTGAAACAGGTCTTTTTATTTTCTTCGGTTTGCAGTGTTCCAGAACATGGAGCCCGTTTTTTGGTCAGTTTCTTTGTTATTTAATTGTAAACACTGACCTTAACTTAGGTAAACTGCAGTGACTATGATGTTCTGGGTTCTTATTTGCTATTAATTCATGATTTTACAAGGTGGCAATGATTATTTTTTTCATATTGAGCCATTTTGGCTAGGACAATTTTTTTTGTACCTAATAAATTTAATAATCATTTGAAAGCAGCTAATATCTTCAGGTTGTCTTTTTCTTATATCCTCAAGTCTTTGATCTGAAACATTTAAGTGGGGCAAAAGAAAAAAGCGATAAAGCTGAAAAGAGACAAACACTTTTCACAGCTCTGTAAATGTGGAAATCTCTGGATTATTTTACAACAGAAATTATAGAATTCAATTAGAATCAAATGTATTTGAAAACAGGAGTTTCAATAACATGAAAAGTCACATATCGACAGACATATGCACTTTACTAAAGAAGAGGTGCTTTGCTGAATTTCTTAAACATGCCATTTGGAAATATAAATCCAAGTTACAAATTGTACACTTGGTTTCCACGACAGTTTAGAAATAACTTTATTGGATCTTTTTCAACAAACAAACATGACCTGAAAGGACCAAAAGACAAAGTAAAGCTGGAAGAAAACAAGAAAGAAATGATTCTATTTGCCTCTTATGCATGTTTGTTTTCACATCTCTCTACTGCAACATATCCACACATATCACCACAACAACCCAGAACTGTGTTTGTTTCACCCTTTATTTGGTTGCGGTTTGCTGTACTCTTAAAAACAAAGTGTCGCGGCTTACCGTAGTGAGTCTTCACGCTAGTACGTAGAAAAGTCTTCATGGTGAGGCGCTACACACACAGCAGTAACACCAAGGGCGGATAAAAGACTTCCTCCTCCTTCAGTGCTGACAGGATGGCTTAAAGAGCTGATTCAGACATCAGTCAACACTCTGTGCTACAAGATTAACACGGCTTTATTTGGACTATTCAAACAAGGAAGCTGTGAATGTATGAGGACTTCCTGTGAAACGCTAATTACACAAGAACAACAGTCTTAATACAACAGTGAATGTGCTCAGCATCTTCATCATAATAGTTTGTGAACTAGAAGCAAACATACTGTGGATAATTACAGTTACATTATAAAGTAAGATGAGATTTTGTGCACCTGATGTTAGTGATGAAACTGTATTACAAAGTTGAAGGGTGGTAAAGTTGTAACAGAAATGTTGCTGAAAAAGCATTGAATGCAATCTATGAACTGACCAAACATTTGTAACACTTTTTTGTTCTGTACAGTGAAAATGTAATACAGTGACAGGACTGGCCTATTTAATCCTGTCCAGTCCTCTTTATCACCATCAGGCATGTGTGGCATGAATTTTGTCCTATGTGTCCCTAAGTGCCTAAAAAGTTGTTCTCTGAATGTCCCAATTCAGTTCAAATTTCTGTACTTGCAGGGAGCTACAATAATACTCCCGGAAAGGTCAAAGGGTGGCGCCAAACATGCAGCTTGTAAACAAAACAAAGATGTAGATAAAGAGGAGGAAGAACAACATTTTGTCTTTACATGTCTGCTGATTTCCCACTGTGAATAATATAACTCGCAAGACAGAAAGGTCAGAAAGAGAGCTAAATATATATTTCCTTTCGTTGTTAGTATAAAATCTAATATTTTTTTATGAAGGTGAAGCACAAAACAAAGCTGTTTTATTCTTTCTTGTCCCATCAAAATTTTTAGCATGAGAAATATACATTATTCATTCTTCTGTAGTAGTGGAAAACTGTTGGGATGAAGGGGAGTTTAAAGTCTTGAGTATGCGCAGGTGAAAAACTTAAAGATCATTAAAAAGTAGACTTTAAAAAAAAGTTGTTTTTGAAGTGAAATGTATTCCACTCAACACAAAGTTCTTCACATGATCTGTCTATATCTGAAGGCCGATTCCAGTTTGCTTCAATAATTGACTCCTGGAGATTTCATGTGCAACAAGAGAAGGCAAACTGTTTATTTTTCTTTAACCTTTGATTCTGATCCCACCTACCTGTGATTCTTGATTGCTTGTACCATTGCCCGATTATAACAAACAAAATGACGCAACATATTTCCCTCACAATATTTTTTTTATACTAACTCTGTCGCAGTTGCTATAGACAGTACAGAGTGTGTGTCAGTTCCTTGCTCATGAGTCTATGCACTGTTGTACCTATAGATCACAGTGTTTCACAGTGGGAAACACATCACTGCCTGCTATTGAACTGACACCTTCTGCTGTAAGTCATTCTCTAAGACTGTCCTGATGCCACTTTGCTGGCTCATCCAGGATGACGCTGCCGATTAAAATCCTCGAATTGACTCCCAACACAAGTTCCTGTCTCATCCTCAATTCCCTGCGGGGATCATTAAAACTCCATCTTACACCAAACTCAGGCCAGGGAGATTTCCTTGTCCAGTACGCAATCTCTGAGAGGTCTGATGAAGCTGCTGAGTCTGCACTCGTAACACGGTGCATAGGTGAACCCAGACGTCTGAATGATTCTAGAGAAGTTTCACAACCACTTTGAGATAGAACTCTATTAAAAGTCAAAGTCTGGGGATCTGAGGTTCAACCATTGGAACTGAACTAAACTGTCTCTCACACCCAAGACAAAATACATAAACCTATAATTGTAAGCAGGTGATTTTTTTACTCACATCTGAAGTTCCAAATTTGTGTTCAGTTTTAAAGTCTGAAAAACAAGGTTTTTTTTCTTCTTCTGAAGAAAAAATATTTTGTGAACACTCACAACAGAACATGTAGTCACTTTCATTTCCTCACTTTGCAGTAAAAGCACTAACCAAGTACAAAGAGCTCCTTTAAATGTGCTAATCAGGATGTTTGTTACTACCAGAGCCTTGATTTAAGTGTTGGTATTAGCATTACATCTCCCCAAGGAATTCGGGAAACAGGAATACAAACCAGTTACATTTAAAACATGCTTTTTTTTGTCAAGTTTATTCTACTTCTCTTGGGAAAAAAAGACTCATATTTTTCATTGTATCACTTACTATGTATTATTTTCTGGCATGGCAATGCATTGGATTCCCTCATGATGATATGAAGCGTGTATAGAGTGATTTAAAATAATAAGAAAAGCATACATGCCCTATAGTTTGGTTTTAGCATGCATCTAGTTTGCTTCCAGGGGCTAATGCGTTTCACAGGAGAACTATTTATTATTTGAAGACTGAACAGATTTCCATCAAATACTATTATATTGGTTGACCTAATTGGACTACTTTTGAGTAAAAAAAATATATTTTGTACTCTGCAGTAACACTATTTACCATGTTTACAACTTTATTTTTTAAAAAGTTAGCTTAGCAATATTTCGTGTAATAAAGGTATTTTTTTCCCATTGGAATTCCCAAATTCTATTAGATAATCTTTATTATGTAGCTGATTTTTCTTTATCGTTATATTTTTGTGGTTGAAATTAGAGTCCCAAGTCATTTTTATTA
>CAEGAF010042018.1:0-84977 GCA_903067075.1 Micropoecilia bifurca | reverse complement strand
TCTGGGCCTCCCTTCTGAAGCTGCTGCCCCCGCGACCCGACTCCGGATAAGCGGGAGACAATGGATGGATGGATGGATGGATGGATGGATGGATGGATGGATGGATGGAACTCTTTAAAACTGGTTAACAGGCATTTTTGAAAAATTATGATAACATGTTTTTTTTTAAAAATGGCATTATCTTAAAAAAAACACTGAAAGTTATAGTGGCAGCCTGATCTAAGTAATAGACCAGGCAATCACTAACTTATGACATCCTGTGCACTGTCATAGGACCATGCTAAACATAATATCACTCTGGAATTGTCAATATCTCATGTTGCCACTGTCACTAATATTAACTAATAAGTCAATATTAGTGTACTTACCCGGTTTAATAATAGCATTATATTAAGCATTAGCATTATATTATATTAATTTTGATTGAAAATATTTATAATCCGGAAGTGACAGGAGCTTGTTAGCACTGACATACCATGGCCACCTAGTGTCAGTTGTAGTGGTACCTAGTGGTAGCTATTATCAGCTCTCGCAGAAGAGGTCCCATCTGACATGCATTCAGTGCAGGTGTTGTCTTTCTCTGTTAAGTCTGAACACCGGCTGTATATTTAAATATGTATGAGAATTATGTTTTAATTAAAATATATTTTGTTTATATTTGTATGAACTAAAGTTATTCATATGCTACATTCTGTCTGAAACAGATAGAATGAGGTCACAGCAGCCTGTGGCACCCATGGCCACCTCACTTGTGCCACCTTAACCACCTTACCAAGGCGTAAGGTGGCACAAGTGGCACCTTACCCGGTGGCACAAGTGGCACCTTACGGCAGCGGTCAACATGCTTTCACCTAGGCTCTTTAATGGAAACTGAAATTTCAGACTATATAAAAAATATACCAGGGCATATTTGCTTTTTTGAGGAAACAAAACACTTAAAAGGAAATGCAATGCCAGATCAACCACTGTTTTCATTAATTATAAATTCATTCATATTACATCTGACACAGAAGCTGTCACCAAAGAATATTCTATTCCTATTCTATTGTTTTCCCCACGAAGCATATTTAAATATGCTGAACTATGTATAATACAATTAAAAAATACTTTAAAAATACAATTGTTTATAAATGTAGCTGTTTGTATAAGGTTTACAGTAACAAAACAGGGTGTTATGAAAGATTAAATGCTCAAATACATCATTGTGCCTGCCAAACGTATAATGGAGAGTGGAGCTGTCGACCGCTCTAAGATGGCTGCCCTAAATCTTGTCAGCGAAAATAAGCGAGAGCGGTCCGTGAGGCGTGGGAGGTGCCAGTATTAGGTCGTGGCAACCATTAGAAGGTGCTGAGGTCAGCCGAAGTCAGCCGAAGGCTGTGACAACACTGACCGTTAGCCCCAAAAACAGTGGCACTTGTGACCAATAAAGGCAGGTGTCAGCGGAAGTGCCAGTATGAGGTGCCAAGATCAGTCGAGTTCAGCCAAAGTTAGCCGAAGGCAGTGACAAAGGCAACTAGCCCCGAAAACAGTGGCACTTGTAGCGTATAATGACACCTTCCACCGGAAGTGCCATTAGTAGGTGCGGTGTCACAATTTGCGTCTCTCACATGCTCTCACATGCTGCCTCAGAAACTCAGAAATTAAAGTTCATGAAGCTGATTTAACAAGAGACACGTTTGTCTAAACATTGTTTTTTAAGTTAATTAATCTTGAATCGTGAGTTTTAACTTAATGATGCAATTCAAATCAAAAAATTACTTCAAAATATGCAAGAAAAAAACTCATACTTTTATGTTCAAAATCTTAAACTCCCTAAATTAATTTGAATTAAAAAGTAGAAGATAGTAGACACAACTAAATGCAGCTCAAATATTTTGCAGTATTGTAACAGATTCACCTGACTTTGCCTCACTGATGAAATGACTAAATGAGGTTAAAGGTCATTTGGCACATTGAGACAAACACTTCTGCATGATGTCGCTCTGAATCTTTATCTAGCTAAGACATCTCTGAACACTCTTGTAACCATGCTTTGTTATAACAGGCCTATTATTTTTCTTATACTGTGTTTTTATCTCTGTAAGAACTATTTTATTTAAAGAGAATTCATACTACATTTTATTTATGGTTTCGATTGTGTGGGATATTTATTTCCAATTTCTTAATTTTTGGTTGTTCGTTTTTGGGGATGTGGGGGAGATATTTAAAATATCTTCCAGTGTAAAGTGTCCTTTTCAAAAATAACATTTATTGATCTTTGAGAGGCCAAACTTCCATTATCTATATCTTATTTAAAATGGTCTCAAAACAATCTTGTTCATTTCCTGTGAAGATTTATCGACCAGTAAATCTAACGGGTTTAATGTACTAAACAAACAAACGTCACACACATCATATTTAGTGTCAAAGTGATGAGCCAGTGTGGGACAGACCAACACCAGATCTCCAAACATCACCATCATTTTTTTAACAGCACAATGACGTGAGAAGTATGTATTGAAAGTTGTAGTTTTTACATCCAAATGGATGAAAAACTAATAAAAAGTCTGGTTTTCTGGACGGAGTTCAAACCTCCAGCAGAGAAACAAGCAAGTCTACAAAGAAGGCAGTTTATAGACCAATCCTGTGTGAGCCTTCTCTGAGACACCATTCTGTCAGTTAATGAACAGGAACCAGGAAAAGGATAAAATGAGGTTCGATCTCAGCTCCCAACGCCCCCCACCCTCCATCTGATCTGATCCTTCTGATCTCTCCTGCTCTATTTTCATTTCCTCCTGTCCACATTCTAAAATTACTCCTTCTGTCATCAGCCATGTTCACATTTTCATTTGGCATGAACACCGACCCTGTCGCTCTTTCAGGAAAGTTTTGAATTTTCTGTGCAAACACACCTCAATAGGATAGAGTTTTTTTTCAAATACATATTATTTTCCAATACATATGCATCTTAATTGTGATGGTTATTTTTAAGAAAGTTGCGCCTTTGGGTTATGTGTGAATTTATATGTACACACATAACCCTGTTATAGAATATTAAAAAATAGGTAGAAGTTAAACATACAAATCCCTCCATTGAGAGGTTAATCAGTTGCATTAATTGTGTGTGAGTTCATGGTTGTTCTTGTTCGTCCTGTATGTCTTTGTGACCAACTTGCCTTTTGACTGCTCTAGATCAGGGACCAGCTCCCCTACCTATCTTGCACCAGTAGGACATGGATGGTATTGGCCTTTTGTAAATGATTATTTTAGTTTTCAAGTAATCTATCAATTATTCTGACATATTTTATTCGATTAATCGAATAAAGAATTTGATCAAATAAAATATTATTATTGATATATATTATTATTAGATATCAATAATGGACCAAATGTTCATATTTGTGCATCCCTAGCAATTATTGTTCTGTAGTTTAGAAAATTTAAATCCAGTTTTCAGTCAATTTTATAGATGAACTTTCACTTTGCCCAGCCATTTATAGGTTTTGTGTTCATGTTAGCGACAGGATCTTTGGCACCTTCATCTCACTGAAACACATCTCCCATGATGCGGTACATGGTACCATTCATTTTCCTTGGCATTGATTGGCTAAACCTCCAAGAGTGGAACTGAGAAAGGTTGCAGATGTTATCATCCACACAAGCGGTGGAAACCAAGATGGTTTCCACTGAGACTATTAGAGTGGCTGGCCACACATTTTGTACCTGGGCCTTCAGTGGGAATCTATAGTATAAATCCACCACTATGACATTACAATTAAGACACCGATACTAGTGAACATGAAATGCACTATAACAATGCCTGGTACTACACAAGCTATTCAGCCCATCAGATTTCAAGCGTCCTGCTCTAAATGCGTCATTCAGACAGGATATTTAAATGTGTCCTAACTAACTGTGTTGTATGCAAATAAACACAGAGAGAAGACAACCAAGACTTCATTACGGAGATTTCCTTTTGATGTATTTTTTTATATGATCGACATTATACTAGAGAAGGATGTTTATGAGGAGTGCAGAGAGGTGAGAGCGGAGGGAGGGCACTGCGTACTTTATGCAGCACTTTTTACTCATCAATTAGCCTACTAATAATTAATTATGAGAGGTTTTTTGCATATTGAGAGTCAATACTATTGTCATTAAACAAAGCAATCCAGTTAGAACAACTCCAAACCTCTACACTATAAACACAGCTGTGAGCAGTGCAGGTTGCTGATGAGAAGAGCTGTCAAGTCTCCTGGTTTGGCCACTCCTCTTTCCATCTGTGCTTCCATATAACATAATTTACACCCCCCAAAGAAACTCCCCATGAGAAAAGTGCACTGCTTTAACACTTTTCAGATGAGTACTTATGAAAAGCTCTTATACTATATAATTCCATTATTTTTATTGGATAAATACATTTCTCTCATTGTGCACAACAAACTTCCAGTGAGTGAAACGGAGAAGCTGTGCACCCTGCTGCAATTAATGTGAAATGGAGTTTAGACCTTTTCATGCTAAACCCACAGTTGGCCTTTACATTCAAAAAAGACAGAAAATGACAAGTGAGAATGTTCCTGAATCAGAAGTGACCTAGAAAAGCAGTTCACTTCTATTTGCATGTTTCAGTCAGCTGTCAGCACTTTGAATCCCACACAGCAGCATGAAAAGTGCTCCACATAAAGTTTCATTCTTTATACGGTTTTGTATAATGCATTCTGATATACTTTTGGTTATTTGTGTAAAATAAGTGTTACTGTAAAGCCGTTTCATGATTTCTGCCTTCTGCATCTCTTTTGTGTTTGCCGTCACCCTGGAGGTTTCTTCTCTGCTGTGCCTTGTTAAATGTGTGAATACATTCTTGCAGCTGCTTTGCACTGTTCGCTCTCCTGGGAGCAGGTTGACAATTCTGATCCATCTGTTTGTGCCAGTGGTCCTCTGAAATGCTGAATAACCTGTCATCAATAAGTAGGGTAGAATATTGCTTTTCTTACTAGGTGGTCTCTAGACAATGCATTTTTTTGGTTTGCTTGACTTTCAGGCTTCTTTAATGTATATCTGCAGGAATGACTTCAGATGGAAAGCACACAATAAAGCATAAAGGAATGGTCTGTGGAATAAAGCGCCAAGAAATGACTGAGCAACTCACAGCATCTAATTCCAAATATCAGCCTAACTTAGAGAAAGACAGGTGCTGTGTAGCAAGTGAAAAAACCTTTCCATGTAAAAAACCATCAATAATACTGAAAATAACAAGGTGAAAGTTGCTAGTATTACCTATTTGTCAACACTTCTGACATTGTGTATCTCATTAAAACAGTGGCACACAATGAGTGTAAATTATCTGTTTCTAAACATGTCTGAATGCATTAAATAGGAAAGCTTTATCAGCTTTTAATGCGAATAGTACCCATCATCAAAACAATAGAAAATGTTTTCCGAAAGACAAGAAAATACATTAAAAAGCATGACCCACAAAAACAGCGGGCACACTCAAACACACACACACTTATATACTGGTGCCTGAATAACAAATTATACTCAATATAAAGACAGGAAAGTAAAGTTGATCCGTGATTCATGGGAGGACAGAGGTTCCCAGGATCAGGTTGTGTGTCTGAGACTTCCAAAGGAGGTGGAGTGACAATATTTGATTTGTTTCTTCTCTTTTTGGTAAATATTTTTACTAGATTTAATTGTTTTGCTCTAGCTCTCTCATTCTTAGCTCTTTGAGTCTTAGTTCAGTCATAACTCAGTCTTAGCTTGACGCTCAGGAAGAGCGCAGCAGATGTCACGGTCAGTCAATGGAGAAATGATAGGGGTGTCCGGTCAGGATAAGCTCAGGCAGTGACCATTTGACCACTTTTCAGACAGCAGAAGGGTCAAAAGTCTGCTTATTCATTTTAAGCTAGCTGTCATTATTGATCAAAAAATACTTGCAAATTGTGTCAAAATATGTTTTTGAATAACCATCACTTCTTGTCATTACAGTTTTTCAAATACAGCTAAATACCATAATATTCCATTGTTGCACATTCATATGAGCTCCTAGCCCCATTTTTACAACATGAAATCAGCGCTGAAAATATTTGAAATATATCACCAAAAAAATCCCCTTATGATACTGTCCAATCTGTCTTGTTTCACAACAAAAAAATATTGTATTTGGGTAATTACTTATGAAAAAAATGTTTATCAATATTTATATACTATTTCCTGAAAAGAAAGAAAAAAGAAAAGTCAATATACACGATTCTACAATTATTGACCAGTGTATCTAAAAAGCTTCAAATCCAAAATGAGAAATTATTTTTACAATTTTGGTCACGTGTTGTCTTTTCTGACATGTCAGTTCTATAAAATATTAGTCTGTATATAAATTTTTATTTCACAACCTGGCTCAGGATAAAGATTATTTGCAGAGTTTATCAGTGAAATTCCATGCCATTAACCTATTGCACACTTCCACTTGCATGAATCATGTGTAGTTTACACTGTGACCACTAGGGTTGGTATCAACACACTTGTCATACCTTATTGTGATATTGGTGGTTTTTCTATCCACCAATATTTGTAGTATTCATTTTCACCTTGACTGTAGCGACAGAGGCATCAATCTAATTAGCTTTAGTAGTCCATCAGGGGTTAGTGCTCAGTAGCAGCAATACAGTCAGAGGGTAGAAGAAACCACAGACATACAAGGAATGCACAGTGAGCATTTTAACCACAATGTGATTCTGCTCCATAAACAAATTTTTGCATATTTTCAGGGTTCCTTCCTCCCTTATGGAAAATATTATGATTCACATTCTTCATCCACACATGGAAATAATAAGTCTGTATTCCCCAGCTATGGTTGTCCTGCTGTGTCTCAGGCTATAAATTATTGTTTGATGAAAATAATGAAAAAGAAAAGCATATGGAAAAGGTCAAAGAGATCATTTCAGCCCTCACACCCCCCACAGCTCCCACCCAAAACTAACTCCCTGTCACCTGGATCATTACTCATCTCCTCGGTGGAGATTTGTTGGAGCAGATGAATAAACCAGCATGTTACTGTTGAACATGCATTGTGAACATGCATTGTGTTCTAGGTACATCAGCCTAGAGAAGTGGCTCCACTTCTCTAGGTGACTAGAGAAGTGTGGTCGGATGGTAACAAAGAGAGGGAAGGTCGTCTGCACAGAAGGGGTCTCACTCCCAGAAGGAACAATAGCAGACATTGAGGACAGTTACAAGTACCTGGGAATACCACAAGCAAATGGCAACCTCGATGAGGTCACAAAGAAATACCTCTAACGAATAAGGAAGTCCTGAGAAGCCAGCTCAATGGCAAGAACAATTACCTGTAATCAGATACATAATAATTAAAGGCCACGGATGTTAATGACAGGTTGTGCAAGCTGCAACTTAATGGAGAGCAAAAGAGAGCAAGAGGGGGTCTGAGCAGCGCCACATGGAGAGGTGACTGACAGCGCTAAGACCTTCCTCCAGGCTTTGGTTGAGTGTTTCTAGTCAGTACTGGAGAACTGGGAGAAGGCAGAGAAGCTCTTTTTTTCACAGATTATCCGTCTCAAACTATACTGTTTGAGATAGTGACAGGTTCAACAAAATTGGAATCAGCATGTCCGATCAGTGATCGTCATGATAAAAAAATTGCAATCGATGCACAACAAATAAGTACACTTCCATCTGGAGAGACTCAAACGGAGAAAGAAAGTGATTAAAAGAGTTTGACAAAATGAACATGAAAATAAACAAAGTTCTTTGGTGTTCAGGCCCGGCCGGGGACATCGAGCTGGACTTTGATAAGCTTGATGAACATTCCTGATGCAGCATAGGAATGTAGACCCCCAGGGCCTGTACTGGTGGTGAGGCCTGAGAGCCGGGAGCAGAAGGTGGAGATGGGGCAGAGGTGGGTTGATGGCAGCAGAGAAGGCCAAGGGTGGAGGTCCTTTTGAACTGGAGCCCAAACGATGATTGGCTGGAGCGAGGCTTGGACCGGCGCTGATAGGTCCAACCTTGCAGAGAGGGAGGCGCTGATTGATGAGGCAGGTGCGACTAGAGTCTTCCAGACTGAACTTTTGTCAAGATTCCATTTCTCATGCAACCCTTTTGCTTGCAGTTCTCTAATGTGACCTTTAGTAATCCTCCATTTTGTACATAGTAGTTTGATTCTCCTGCTGTATTTTTTCCTCATTGTCTCAGCATTTATAAGCTTTTTAATTATTACCATAATTCTATAGGAAGAAGACTGGGAAAACAGCTATTTTCTTGTACATCGTTGCTGACTTACGAAGATCAAACTACATCAACTTTACTAAGTGGCATGTTCTCTTGTCTTTTCTGTTTTGAAGAGTGGGTATTTTTAACTTGAAAGAAATATTAGGTAAACACTCTGATCTGCTAGAATTGAGTTTAAGGTAAAACTTACATTTAAAACATTTAAGTTAATTTGATTTTGTGTCCATATGGAAGCCGTTATATTTTATGCCTGTGATTTTGTTCCAAACAATCATTTCTAAGGAGAAAAAAGCATTCACAAAACTAAAAACATAGTTTCTAGTTTTTTTTATTTCACAATACAACTACAAACCTTAATGAGTTTCCTGAAATTTTACTTGTTAGATTAGCACCAATCAGTGAGTAATTGATAAGTTGGAAGGAAATATGACTGTTTTTTCTAGATGTTTTCAAAATAGAAAAAATCTGAAATTGTGCTGCACATTTATATCGAGCCTTTTTGTGAACACAATTACAGCTGCAGGTCTTCAGGTGCATGTTTTTAACAACTTTACAGAGAATAGCTATTTGGTCATTTTTCTGGCAAGAAAAGTTCGAGTCCTGTCAGATTGAATGGAAGCCATCTGTGAATGGTTTTGAATCCCGACTTTGATTAGACCGTTATAGCACATAAACATGCTGCAGTTTAAACCATTTTTTGTTGCGCTGGCTGTATGATTCTGGTTTGTCTTGCTGGAGGTAAAACACCACTTAGTCTGTAAATATGCTTTGCAATGCACTGCAAACAAAACTGGAAGATTGAAATCTGTATATCCATTCCAGCCTGGTGTTTGTGCCTTTTTTTCCACTGTCAGCAGCTCTGCCTGGTCTTTGCATCTCTTAGTCTAAATCCAAATTAAACTAATTTGCGCTTTGAAGATGGTGGAAAGGGGTGGAAAAAAATCCCTATGAAATCAGATAGATTGATAAGAGAAACTCTCAGAACATCTCAGATGCTGTAAAAAATCTGCTTTCCATTTCCGTTGCTCATTTTCTTGGATTATTGCAAAATTTTAAAAGTGAATGATTCCCACGGTGTATTTTGTCGTCCCTCTCTCTCGAATCAAAGCCTCTTCTCAGAGACTGAACAAAAATAAAACATATTGCGCAACGATTTGAAAGGAGTTGCACAGGCAGGAAATGTTTGGGAAATTTAATAAGTAATCATCAGGCTTTTGCAAATGTGTTTTGTGCAAATAAAAATATTAACCTCCGTATTTAGCCTGTTCCTGAGAATGGAGCGTAAACTGCTGCGGGAACAAATTAAGAGAAGATACACATGTAGGAGTGTTAAGTGGCCTTGCTCAAGGGCATTTCAGCTCTGGCAAAAGTTAGACAGTGGACTCAAAACCAAACTGCTTCTCTGGCCTAAAGTCCACGGCTGCCCTGTGGTAGTATTATGTTCCTGATGCGTGTAATATTTTCATGTTAGTCAAGCTTCAGTGGCCCCACAAGCGGGAAATGAAAGGCCGCAGTGGCTGAAGCATGCGGATTTTCTTGTAAAATATTGTGGCGAATGTGACTGAGGTCTTTGCCCTCTCAGCTGCTGCTGGAGTGCCTCTGGGCAAGGCACTTGACCTTCAAGTGATCCACCGGTTCAGCGGCTAACGGACCAGAACTGAATCGGGCAGCTCCCAGTTCGGAAGCCGCAGAAAGCCCTTTGAAAATGCCCCAAGAAGCAGGATAAACAGCAGACTCCAGTAATATTAACTGAATACTTAATGGAGATGCACTGGATGCTGCTTTTCTGGACCTTGTGAAGCTTCTCTCTCTGCCAAGGTCGGTTCAGAGGGATGAAATTTAACCAAACTTGTCTTTGAATAATAAAAAAAAAGTGACGGTGTCTAATGTTCACAGTTCAAGATGAATTCTCCAGCTTTCTTTTGCTGTCAGTAGAGTGCATTTATTCCCAATCTTCTTTTGTCTATGAAACAACATCGCTTCTTGTCTGTGAGGTGAGGAAAGCTCGCCCCATTCCTCACTTTGAGCTGTGATGTTTGAGGGGTTTCCTGCCTCTACTGCCTGTTCCAGCTTCCCACAGCATCTCAATGAGATCATTATCTGGGCTTTGACTCAGCCCAGGACTTTCCATTTTATAATTTCAAGCCAGCCCTCAGTGGTTTGACTTGTGTGTTTTGGCCCATCGACATGTTGCAGGGTCCAGACACTCTCAGCTTTGGTTTCTCACAGACGGGCTCACGTTTTCCTCAAGTAGGACTTTACTGTAGATTTGATGATGTTGTGGAGCTTCCACATGCTGCTGCGCCGAAACACCTCCACACTACGACGCTTCCACCTCTATGCTCCGCAGATGGCATGAGCGTCTTTTCCTGGAATGCATTTCATAGCAACGTTTTTAGATTCATCTGAAAAAATTTCCCTTAATTAGTGTCCAGCTGAATTGTACTGTATACATATGACATTAATAGTGTCAAAACCTTTGAAATTATTATTTTTATTTTATCAGGGATCTATGTACTTTTAAGATCCATTGTCTTCAAACACATAATTGATTCCCCAGTTAATTAGCTTCAGATTTAATGATCTGAAATTGTAGCATTTCCTCCCTTCATTGCACTTTGAAAACTTCTCCCGTTTCTCTTGGAGACATCCTCGGCTCCCCGTTGATGCGGCGCCGGGCGGTTTGATCTCCTCGGCTCTCAGCTGAATGATGATGCACCAGCGCACCATTACTTTTGACATATCAGTCCAGATCGAGTCATTTGTAGGTCTTCACGCTTGGGGGGGTCTCTGCACATTCTGGAGTAAAATAATGAAGCCGACTGTAAAGTGCCAAGTCTGGCCTTTAGTTTGAATTGGATTACATCAGCACAGAATGGTTATGCATAGATGCTCATGAAATAAAACAAAATCATTATAGCAGAGGATGAAGCCTGAGGTTTTGCATCCATCGACACCCATTTGCCCGACTCGGTCCGCGTTTGCGCCAACGGCTGCCGCTCACGACCGAGTAATAACAGAGGCATTACGCTGTTTGATGCATAAGCTGGTGCTTTGGGCCATCAGATGTTGCTCGTTCTGTACTAAGATCTTCCTTTTTGATGGAGCTTGATTTTTGTTTCATTAGGTTTGCATCATATAGAGGAGCTGGCCATGGATTTCTCTTTTCATCATTAACAGAAATAAGCACGCCCACGTATGGAAGAGTATTCTTGACCTGATGAAGGTCATCTTCTCCATCTTCATGGAAATTATTTTTATTTCATCTCCAAAATTAGGTTTTTATGTTGTACGGATTGTTAATACGCTTTTTTCTTTTGTTTTCAGATCGACTTTTTGACCAGTATCCTTCACTGAGACATAAAATGATCAATTTGCTAGATCAAGTAGCAAATTTATGTTTCTTTGTCACTAACAAATCTAAAGATTAAATGTTTTTCATGGTGAAGACTTTTTAGAGATGCTACATGCATGTTAAGGGGACGACTGGTGGAGTAGATGTATGGTGGCTACAGTCTCTTTCTCAAGATGAGTGTAGAAAAACAAGGTTAAGTACAAAAAATACTTGATTTTTCCAGACTTTTTGCAGCTCCTTGTTCCAATTTGTAAATGAGAAAATGTAATAATGCTAAAAAGAAATACATAGGTTTTCACATTGGTTTAAAATAAATGTGAGGCGTTGCCTATCAGCAATTAGATTTAAGACTTAAAAAGTCAGTTTATTACCTGTCTGACTTTAGGCAACTTTAAAGTCACCTTGGGTTCTTTTGCTGGGCGCAAACAGCCAAACGGGACACAAAAAACACGTTTCATGAAGTTTTATCTACAAAATAAAATAAACATCTACCCAAGTTGACAAACTGCACTTTAAAAAATCTGGATTTAGTCATGAATTCCTTATTTAGAAACTGGAAAGGTTTTGAGAGATTTTAAAACAGAAATAAGGCCGGATGCTACAAAAATATGAAATGAAATAAACTGTGGTGATTGAAAACAATTTTTAAAATTTCTGTTTCATTATTTGTAAGCAGCTAAGGTCCAGCATTACTAATTAAAACTAGAGAACTTAATCTGGAAATAAGTCAACATATGTTTAATCTCATGACATTAATGAGCACATTATTGAACAAATAGCATCATGGAGACCAAGAAATGTCTCTACATGAAGGCCTGTTGGGGAGTAGAGGTTATAAGTTTAAAGCCCATTTATGTTACAAACAATATCATGTGAAAACAGACAGAGCAGGACACGTCTACTGTGGCCATGCTCCTAAACTGACCTCCCCTGCAAGGAGAGCATTACTTAGTGTAGAAACCACGAGGCCTATGGTTACTCTGGAGGAGCTGCAGAGTTATACAGCTCTGGAAAAAATGGAAAAACTCACTGCACTGAGTCCCATTGAAAACCTCCTGGTTTTTCCACCAAACACTGATTTCTGACTCTTCCTGAGTCAAAACATTGGTATCATTGGTTCTAAATGAATATCAACTTGTTTTCTTTGCATTATTTCAGGTCTGAGAGCTATGCATCTTTTTTGTTACTTTGACCATTTCTCATTTTTTCCAAATCAATACAACATTTTTGCTTGTGATTTCAGAGACATGCTGTCAGTAGTTCATTGAGTAAAATGAACATTGTTCTTTTATTCTAACATAAACCTATAAAGACTAAAATCAGATAAACTGATCATTTTAAGTGGTCCATTATTATTATGTGGGAAAATTGATGGGACAACTATGGTCTTTTCCCCCTCAAATCATCTAGGAGACACACAAACACATGCAAACCACAGTGAATCAATCTTTCATTTAAAATCTTCAGATTACTGGGCAAAACAGAATCAAATAAAAAAAAAGCCCAACTTTAAACTGTCCTCCAAAAAGCCTGAAGAACTATTGATCAATTCCACTTTAGAATATTACAAATAACATCTGACTCCTTCAAAGGTAAGTACAAGGAAGTGAAAAATGACATGAGACTTTTACAGTGCTGGGGTTTTGAGATGTACGTTTTAAATACACCTCAACACCCCCCCCCCCCACCCCCTCTGTGTTTAATAAAAAGATATTTACAGAGAGTCCATGAGCCACAGATTCATCACAACATTTAGAAGGCATGTAGGGAAATCACACAAAAATGGAAATTTCGTCGCATTAAAAAGGATGCTTTAAGGCATCCAGGCATGAGCGTCATTACTCAGCATCCCTGAATGCACTGAGGAGGGCAGATGATAAACAGTCTTTGCTCACAGCTGTAGTACCATGCAAATATATCACGACTTTGATAAAAAAAAATAAGGCTGATTAAATGTCGCTGTGATGGATCACCCATTTTAAGCAAGTTTCAAGCATCTGCACATTCATCTGCACAGCACAAGGAAGTGCATATTTGTTTCTTCTTTCTCTGAAGTCAAAGAAAGTCAGAATCAGAAGAATGAAAATTTTTATATATCCTCATATTTTTACAGTTTGTGTGCTTCTCACATTTCCTCCCCCCCACCACCCTCATTCTCTTTATCCACCATATACTACAATGATCCTGCTTTGTCATAATAGACTGGTACAACCACTAGATGGCACTCTTGCCTTTCCTCTTTGCTTTGTCTTTCTATCTCACACACATACACCCCCATACACACACACACACACACACACACACACACACACACACACACACACACACACACACACACACACACACACACACAAAGGAAGNACACACACACACACACACACACACACACACACACACACACACACACACACACACACACACACACACACACACACACAAAGGAAGCCTGTGGCAGAAGAGATGCAGGGCCCCATAATGTCCGTCTCTCAAGTTCTCCACACATAACCTCTGTCGGTTCATCCACTTTGATGTGTGATTATTACAAAAGCAGATGCCCTATAACACTAAAATCATTGTTACAGAAATAGATTTGCAGTTTGCACGCAGTTATGTTAAATTCATGAAATTAAGACATGGGGAGCATATGAAACGCAGCCCGTGGCCTTAACTTCATCCCCATCAGTATCAGTTACAGTCACCTTTAAAGCTGCATCTAGCCGCAGTCGGTGAACCTACATTCATTGTTTCCCCTCCTCCATTTCATCCTTTTTCTGAAGTGCTTTGCTGAGGAGCACTTCAGGAGAGTGGATTACCTCTCAGTCACTACTCCCACAGTTTATTCAGCCTGTGGGGATTTAAAGTGTTATCTGCCCGGTCACCAAATCACTTCCCTCTTCTTTTGAGGAGGGCTAAATCAGATACGAACTCTTTGTGCGAATTTGCCACCGTCCTCACCGCCGCATGCCGAAAACGCTCCACACCAGCGTCTCGGGTGAAGTGCGTCGGAGCGAGAGATGAGAAGAGGCGACGGCTCAAACTCGGTTAGCGGTGGGAAATGGCGTTCATCTGAGGTTGGTAATCGAAAGAGGCGCACACACATGGGGAATGCACAACAAACACTGCACAGGACGGGAGACTGAACTCGGCAGAAAATAAAACTACATCACCGGCTGTTTGTTCACACTTTCTAAATGACCCGTGCTAACACTGTAGTGTCAAGTTATCTCTTGAGGTTGTGCTATAGATGGCTGCCTGCCCTGAGAGGCAGAGATGCTATATTATAGACTAGATCTCACTGGATGTTGGATGAGAGACCTCAACTCAGTTCGCTTCCTAGCATCCCAAAAGAATGGCATCATTCTGGAAGAAAAAAGACCAGCAGCTTTTATTTTGATCTGAGTTTTTGATGTAGTCAGCCTGATCATTAATGTTAAATTAATAAACGTTCAAACAGAAATGTTAAAAAAAATAAAAGACATCTCCTTCATTCTAAACAATGTTTAGGCGACACAAGGTGTGTGAAACGTATAAAGACATCTACCTCAAGGTGCCTGTGTAACAAAAATAATGCATTTTATTTAGAATGTACTTTCTGTAAATTGCAAAGACGGATTAAAAACCATAAGATTAAAAGCAATTGCAAAAACAAAAGCATCATAATATGAAAAGCATATTAGCAAATTCACGAGAAATAATTAAAGGTGAGAGACAAAAAGGAACCCAAATTGTTATCATGTGCAAAAAAACAAAAAACAATATCTAACGAATATGAGTTACATTGATACTGTAAATCAATATTGAAAACTTGGGATGCAACGATACCAGATTTTTTTTACTGAATACAGACACAAGTAGTACTAAATATCAACACTTATCCTAGAAGCCAATTTTTATCACTCATCAAATAAGTATTTATTTTATTATTAAAGGTTTCACAGATCACACCTTTGGCCTTAAATATTCTTCTATTAGTCTAGAATAATCTAGTCCAGGTTGGAAGTGTTTAAGATTATTAAAAGATTAAATTTGCTTAAGGTAGTAGAAAAATGTAGTGGAATCACTTTCCAGATACACGAGTGATACTGATAACATCAGTGATGGCTTTCAAGTTTGACCAATTAAACTTGGCTCCTTCTCCCAGATCTCACCAAATCCGAAACACCGTTTCAGCACTGGAAGTGTCACGGCTCGGCGTCGTTTTGTTTCAGAAGGACCAAGAAAACCTCCGATTTTGTGCTGATGGAGATTTTGTAGGATGACTTGAAACAAGCAAGAAACTCCTCAAACGTTTTAGATCTGAAAGTGAGGAGATGGGGAAACCTTCCTCAGACTCAACACTACCGTTCATGGGCCAGGCGGCTCCAACTGTTTCCTTCTTTTGTTGTTATCTGTTCAACAAGCAATTATTACTAAGCGTCTCTAACAGACTTAAGGTTCCAGCCTAGAAGGGCGCAGAGTTAATAACGTGGTGGCAGAAATTAGGAGGGAGGTTATGTAAGGTGGCTCTCAACAGTAAAGTGAAATGTGTTGATATAATCATTAACAGCTGAAATATCAATCAATATTAAATTGCAAACTCTTTTTATAGCATTTACAATGATACCCATCTAGTTCTATGAAGCAGGGGTTGCCATCTTTTTTCTACATTGGTTAACGACTTGTTAACAAAAATGTGGAAGCAACACATTTTTGTATTCTGGTATCTATTCATGACGAGAGCAACTTATAAAGGTTCATATTGAGCATCAGAATAAGGGAGAAATTGACGGTTGATTGTTGTCATTGTTGTTGGTGACAGACGGCCTGGTTTGAGTGTTTCAACTGCTGATCTGCTGGGATTTTCATGAAGCAGATGGGCTACAGCAACAAAACAGCCACACCGGTTGCCTTAAGAACAGCGAACTGAGGCTTCAATTTGCACAGGCTTACCAAATTTAAACAACATCAGATATGAAAAAACGTGGCTGTTTCTTTTTGGCTTCTATTTAAGCAGCAGCATTCTGGTGGTAGGTGAAGAATTTCAAGTAAACAACATGAAATCATGGTCTGTCTAATAAAGTTAGCGTATAAACATGATCCTAGCTGCAGAGTATTGGATGAGTTGCAAACCTCTGCTAGATATCCTGGTGAGAAGTAAAGGAGACAAAGCCAAACATAATAGTTTCTAAAAACTGAGATGAAATCTGACAATGGGATGAAAGTGATCGGGGAATATTTTGAAGAGGTGATAAGAATTGGTGATGATAAAAAAAGTGGATTTTGTGACCAGATATTTTAATGGTGGTAATGGAAATCTTTGAATCTGGTAAAGCGGCACTGACCATATATTGAGTTTTGGAGCTGAGCTCCATTATCTCCTCCAGACAGACATTAAGTAGAGACTGAAATCACGATGTCAGAAATCATGATGTCAAGAATGATGATGAATGTTGTGCTGCAGTTGTAAAATGTACATATAACTGTGTGTCATCTGCATATTAGAGAGATAAAATTCAATTTGGGACAGGGGGAGTGGCATGTGTGACAGTAATGTGGATGAAAAATTAAGATTAATCAGATGGGCTACGCAAACCTAATTTTCAGATTTTAATAGATTTTCAGGATTAAATACAAACAGACAATCAGAAATAGTTACAAAAAGATTTACTTGCACATTTGTTGTTTTTTTGGATCTACATGAAAACATTCAGTAATCACTACACATTGTTTCTTCTTCTGGATTGTAGAAAAGGTTGGATTTTTCCTTAAGTGCTTTTCACTACAACCTTGTTTTTCCCCTCACTGTAGTTTATCTGATGACATTCAAGTTTGTTGTTAGCTCTTCTTGTTTTGGTTTTTGTATTTTCAAAGACCATTGTCCACAGAGAACAGTCAAATTCTCAAAACCAGAAACTGCTAGCTTTGATAAAGATATGCCTAAAGCAAGAACACACTTGTTTTTCAGCTAAAGTTTGACAACATCTGTCAGGAATTCACAGAGAGTACTCCACATGTATGATAGTAAACATCTTCCTCTTGCAACAGTACTCAGTAAGGATCCTTCTGCAACAACATGCACCCTAATCTGGGGGAATCTGCCCAACTGAGACTAGTCTTAGCATCGTCTTGGG
The DNA here is from genome assembly GCA_903067075.1 of Micropoecilia bifurca. Classification (NCBI taxonomy): domain Eukaryota; kingdom Metazoa; phylum Chordata; class Actinopteri; order Cyprinodontiformes; family Poeciliidae; genus Micropoecilia; species Micropoecilia bifurca. The sequence continues at coordinate 67,289 of CAEGAF010042018.1, read as the reverse complement.
GGAAGCTGTTTTGCCAAAGAGCTATTTATTTGGAGGACAGAAATCAGAGAGTGTGGCAACTTTGAACTGCATGGCAGAGTCTTATAGGCTGCACAATCAATGCACGCAAGGCTGATCATCCAGGGAGACACAACACAGCGAAGCATTTGTACAGGAAGAACACATCCAGCAACCAAACAGCAAATTAGAACATTGTTTCTGAAGGCTGATACAGAAGAGATGGTTAGCCACAAGTGTGGGCAAAGGGCTGGCACAGCAACACTGGTCAAACAAACTACAGTTTTATAGAATCACCCATCGCTTCTTCTCCTGAGATGATACACAATATTATATATTATATTTTGACAGCTTGGGCAGACAGCCTGCAGTCAGGGGCTTGACAGACATGCCACTCGACACTTGCTGTAGTAAGAGTGATAATGTGGCACTCCTGCAGTTCTGACACAAAGACTCATGTTTTTTGCCACTGTATGAAAAGACTCATAACTATTAAATCTTGCCAAACTTTTCTTGCTTTAGGCCAGAAATGATTATTAAAATATGTTTTATTCCTTGAATGTCTGAATAATTTTTTAAAAATCATTCAGATTCATCAGTTAACATATGCTGCCTTGCTCAAGGACTCTGACGTTTCACGCTCTTGTCTTTTCCTCACACATAGGCTCTGACTGGAGGTTCCCTCTATGGACCACTGGACTCCCAAGATGGAGCATTCACATGAAAATATGTCCTAATTGCTCCGTACATCAAACGACCTGATCGGATTCCAAATCGGATGCATCTGGTTTGTTTAAATGCATCTTTTCAGCTAAGGTTACAAAGATGAGAACTTCAAAACATTAATTTGGCAGTAAGATTAGATCTCACATCATGATGCTGCCTACGCTGCCTTTCACAGATTGCATGCAAGTTCATCCCCTTTTTTGCCCAAAAGTAACAGCTGTCATCATGGACAAACATTTACATTCCAGTTTCATCAGACCACAGGATGTGTCTCCAAAAATGAAGGCTCTTCATCCTGGAGCGCTTTGACAACTGTAATCTGCTTCTTGAGTGATAGCTTCCACCTCGTCAAGTGGTTTGTCAGAGTTGGTTGTAGTATTTTCTTTACTGTGAATAATGACACTGTCTTATGCATCAGTGTCTCAAGCATCTTCACAAGGTCCTTTGTTTTCTTCTGAACTTTAAACGCACACATTTTATACCGAATCGTGTTCGTCTCTAGGAGACACAACCGCCTCCTCCTAAATGGGATGATGGATGGAAATCCCCATGGAGATTATATTTCTATGGATTTGTTTGAAATGATGAATACGGCACGTTTAGGAACCCGAAAATTGCTTTCAAAGACGAACCAGACTTGCGGAGGTCCGCAGAGCATAAATGTTTTGAGTTAATTTATCAGAAGATCATCATCTGGGCTTTTCGAAAATAATTTGAAGACGTAATCTTAATGGATGTGAACTTCTCTTTATTCTGGCATTTAGCAAATTGTTGTGTTAATTCCAGTTGACCTAAAGGAGGAAACGTTCGGGCAGATTTAATGTCGAGCAATGAGAAAAGAGGTTGTGTCTCATCACACGGTGTGTGTAAATATCTGTTTTCAGCTGTGTACACGTACAGCACAGAAACAGAGAAGCCAAACATGCTGTATTTTATTTATTTCTTGGCCTGAAACAAGGATGAGTCCCTTGTCAAGAAAATGCTATAATGCCTCAGGTCAATAGAAACAAACAAGTAGAAAGCACAAACTCTTGAAAACACAACTTCTTCCCAGCAGTCCCCACAGTCAGGTGGAGATGTAAGGACAGCTCAGACTTAAAAGCTCATATATGATTGAAGAGAAATGTTTTGTTTTTCTTTTTTTTTGCGTTCTTACACCAAAACAGAAACTATTGATCTCGGGAAGTTTAACAAACTGCAATAAGTCCACTCCACCAGAACTTTCTTTAATGTAGAGGAATTTAATCCAGCTGGGGACAAACAAACTGTTTTAATTGATTTGATATAGATCCAGATGAAACAGATGATTTTTAAGGATGCAGTGCTGGTGAGAAAAATACATTTAAGTGTGACCACAAGCTGGAGATCTTTGGACATCTGTCGTATCCTGCTAGTCGTAATTTGAGGCACATGTTGAGCCTTTATACTCCACTGCCTTCCCTCGACTTTCTTAATTAAAAAAAAACTTTAATATCAATTTAATGTGATTTATAATACTTCAAGAAAATGTTTGAAATCTGTCAGCCACCCACCATTCCGGCTCCTTACATTTATTTTCTTCCTGGAGTTTTAACTTTTTTCAACAACAACAGTCCCAGCGCCTGCTGTCTGACCATCTGCAGAAATGCAAGTCAGGGATTCTTTAGGTTTTCATGCTGAGATCCGTATCAGGAGCATCTCCTCCTGTTCCCATCTTCAGGAGCCAGACAGATTTCTGCACAACTGCCTCACACTGTTGGTCAGGCAAAAAAAAGAAAAACCTCACTAACAAAAATGCAAGGCACTGAGAAAAAAAAGTCCTTGAGAAAAAGTTTTCACATCAATGACTAAAATTATACCTGGAGAATCTTAGTTTTCTGAACTGATTAGGTCATTCAGAGTTCAACTCAACTTGTAGGATTTGTGGGTTTAAAGGTAGTGATGGAAGGCAACTGAGTACGGATGTTTAAAGGCTCATCATGCACCAACCTGCAGAGAAATCTAACAAGCTCCCCTGACACGCGCAGATCCTGATAAAGATTAAATGCTATCTATTTCAATGCTGTTAAAGGTCCCTCTTGATAGAGGAGTGCAGCAGAAAGATGGGCGAGAGAGACAGAGAGAGAGATGCGTGTGTTTCAGCATGTCAACACATTAATATTTCCTCTGCAGCCCTCTGTCTCCCCTCATATCTCACCCAAGTGTCAGGGGAGTGGGTGGCAGGGCCTGTCTGGAGAGACAACACTCACGTTAAGCATTTGAGAACATCGGCTTGAGCAGTGCTGGTTGGTGTCATGGACAGGAAGCTAACACACACTGCAGCCGCGCGCAACATTTGCTGTGTAGAATCATCGAAATTTATTTTAGCAGTCTGGCCCTACCGCCTCGATCCCAAGGCATCACACGGTGCCACTTTGTCAGGAACTATTGGGGCTTAGACGAGGATATATCGGGGCTGTTTATCAACAGCCAGGATAAACACGGTTACCATGGAGACTGATAGTTTTTAGTCTGATATCGATCAAGTCTGTTGGGGGTTCCCAAAAATAGTTTCTATTCGCTGAATGTCAGAATAATGAGATATAGGTTTATCTTACTTTTTTTTACACACAATCACATTTAAGAAAAACAAACTAAATTTTTTTAAAATTTTTTTTAGATGCAAAGGTTCCAGCCAGAACCTTTGTGTGTTTCTGTCAAATATCTGACAGAAACAGCAGTGGACGACAAAGCCGCTGTTCTTGGCCTACTAAGGGTTAATTTCTTGCTTTATAAACAACGGGACACTGCAAAAAAAAGGTCAATTTTATTTGTAGAGCACATTTCACCATCGAGGCAGTTCAAAGTGCTTTATTTACGTCATAAAAATAATTTTTCAATATTGATTGTTGTGTGCAAGTTGCGCAAGAAGGAGCTGGTATATTAGTGAAGCCATAAATATCACCTCAAAACCAAACGGGTTGCATCAAGTACAGACGTCCCCAACGTTAAAGTCAGTATCCACAGTACAAATGTATCGATTATTTTTTTCACATCGAAAGCTGAATGGGTATAATGGCACATTTTTAAAATAAATATGTGTTACTATCTGCTTACACATTGCCTTTTAGAAAACTAAACTAAAACCAAGTGTAAATAAATAGGTTGCATAGAGCTAAATAATGCTTAAAGAAAACATATTATCCTCCCTGCTGGGAAACTTAAGCCGATTTTTGAACTTTTTAAAAAAACTAATTAATAAATACGTCCTGCCAATGGAAGGAGGAATGGGGAGAAAAATGAATCCTGCAGGTCTGCTCAGGGGACACCGCCTGGCTAAAACCTGCTGAAGTGTCACAGGAAGGCTATTTTCCACTTCAGGTACTGTAGCTGATAGACTCTGATGTTTGGACTGAACTTTTCACCAATTAACAACACAGCCAGATTGACCTGCCACTTCAGGAACACCTGAACTGTTTTGTGTCTGATATTTTTTGGTCTGTGTTGATGCAGGATTGCCAGCTCAGTCTGTGCTCCAAAATTCCACAGCTGCAAAATAAAAATGATCAATAGGTCCAACTTTTTTAGTGGAAATGTCAAGCTGCTTGTCTCGTTTGCAAAAAGAACAACCTCATTTTCAGCTTGTCATCACAGAATGTGAGCACAGTCATGGGGAGGCGTTGCCCATTTGAAGAGTCTGGCTCAGGTGGGACAAGCAGCAGAGCACACCTTGAACTGCCAATGCATCAATATACCATCGTATTTCCTTTCATGTGGATTAATCCAGGCTGTGTGACTGGTTCTGTGTTTAGCTGCACCTTTTTTTCTGGAGAAAGTCACAGACGGACCTACTGCTGCCAAAAACTATGTGGTCGTTTTGATTAAATTAATGCAAAACTTACAAATGACAAGGAGAAAATTGAGGCACTCTTTACTTTGTTTTTCTCTGTAGAAAATAATTGTAGCTACAGTATGTGCCTTTATGTTGAGATCTGTCATTTCCTAGGTGAAGCCATTGATAGAGCAAAAGTGCCCAATGCCTACATGTACTCAACTACCCATAGAAAGCACATCAGACTTGGTATTTCTTTGATTAATTGTGTCTTCAACCAAAACAGAGTCATTAACAGAGCTATTGTTTGTTGTTTTTTGACTGTGCGTTCTGGCTTTATTTCCCTTTCCCATGCAAAATACTCCTAGTTAGTGCTTCTCTTTTCAGGACTGAAGGACCACTGCCAATGACTCAATGCACTCTTTTACTGTCTGCTTTATGTCCGTCCAGTGCCAAGGTGGTTGTGGCAAATGGCTTCTGGGACTGAAATGAGAGATTAGGGATTGCAGCACCATCAATGCCTTGATGAACAATTGAATATGACTTCATCATATCATCCTTCTTATTGGGAAATCTGAAACAAACCATTGAAATAAGTTGGATTTGTTTTGAGTTTAATAGATTCAAATCTGTGCAATTGGAATTACACTGCATCTAACTGCTTTGTGAATTGCCCTGAAATGACGATTGTTGCAATTCGTGCATAAATTAACATTCATGCAAAGAATTTCAGCTGTTAAATTATGCAGATGACTTGTAATTTTCCTTTGTGACTTCAGACGGCGGTTTTACTTCTACAGCACTTTTATGGCATTACAGATCGTCATTTATATATCCAACAGATTTATATGTTTAGCAAGTTAATAATGAGCTTGGAGGTCTGTCACTGACCTTTAATGCAGCAAGTAGAAAGAAAAAAGCATTACTAGCATGAAGTCAGTTTGGTATTTTAAAACCATCAGACGCCTTTTGTGGCCTTCTCTTGTGGCTTGGACATAAAAGGTGTCATGGAGTAAATGTCATGAAGCGACCATGAATAGCTAGCTGTTGTTCACCTTGCCTCAACGCTGACTTTGAATTTATTCTGATTTCCCCCTGAGCTCGTCTTATTTTACAATATGTGATTGTAACGGACTGTAGATTTATGTGTTTGCAAGCACTGAAGTTTTACTTTCAACCTTTGAGAATAAAAGGGAACCATAGATGAAAATCAGCAGGAAATCACACTTGAGGCTTTTCTCTGGGATCTCGTACTATGCGAGTGGCCAAGGACCCGAACACAAGATGACGATAAAAATTTATAATTTAATGCCTGACCCAGAGCAAGAAACCATTGAAAGGATCTAACTATGACTAACAAGGGAAACGCAATTATAGGACACAACACAGGGGAGTAAATGAGCGGATGGAAAACAGGTGAACAAGGGCAGGAAACAGAAGCACTAAGGTCAAAAATAAGTAGATCAGGGGAGTCAAACTCAGTTTTGTTTTGGCCCAAATCAAGACCACGAATGAACTTCAAGGGCTGGTTGTGCCAGAATATATTGATAAAACCTGTTCACCAACTGTTAAAATATCTATGGATTCTTAAAATTAAACAACATCAACATCGTCATCAACAATAACAGTAACAATAATAATAATAATCTTTTCAGTCCCTCTGGGATTTTGTGATTCTTTTTGTGAATTTTTTGGAATAAAATTCAAAGTGTTTTGTGAAACGAACTTGGAAATATTTACGCTTATTTGTGACGACATTTTATTACTCGCTGCATAGATCATGGACTATAATCTGACATCAATGGAGGCTCAGGCAGCTGTTAGTACAAGTAAAAAGTGTTTTTGACAGCTTTTGAGAAAAATCTGCAATAAACTGCCATTTATGTATTAGCTTAAAAAAGTGTGGTGATTTGTTGATTTTGCGTGAATTTCCATAATAATTCTCAACAAATTGAAGGGACTGATTTATATAATTTGGCAGTAAACAGATAAAAACTGCATTGATTTGATTGATAACGTAATATTTAAGCTCACTATAGGGCCACATAAACAGCTATGAAGGGCCGAATTTGGCCCACGAGTCTCGAGTTTGACACATGTGAACTAGATAATCAAAGACACAAAGATAAAAATGAAACGCAATATGGATAAAACAACTAAATGAATTAAACTAAACTCAAAGTCCAACAGATCATGACACTATGAATAAAATGTGAAATAGTAAAAGTTGTAGTTCTGAAAACGTAATGTAGCTTGCAGCATTTTTGTTCTAAACACAGAATTAATGCTGCTCAAGTTTATACTTTTAAAAGTCAGTTTTCCTTTCAGTAGTTATCGGTAGTTAACATCTTACATGCCGTTGTCAGAAGTTTTGATGAATTAAGTTATGAGAAAAAGGAATAAATCATTGTACCAAAGGAACATCAACTGAAACTCAGAGATGATAAATTGGTGTGAACTAATGCTACATTGACAGATTGCACACTAATAAATGATGTTTTTACATTTAAGTTGTTTTTACATTTAAGTTGCATTAACATTTCAGTAACTCATAATAGAGTAATTACTCGCAGACTAAAGTTTTAAAGCCTTTTCTATTAATTATAATAATTAGAAAAGAGAGCATTTAAGGTCAGAATGTTACCTCAGATCAATAAATAAAAACATTTTAATACATAAATGAGGGAAACTGTTTAATAAAACAATCTTTTTTTCATACGCTCATATTATCTTTTTTCTAATATGACAAACAACCCTGTTTGGAAGGCTACTAGAGTACAATAAGGTATTTTTACTTATGTCTAGATTAAAACTTAACATCTGTTTTAAAATGCGCTCAAGGAAACCGACGCAGGCCCCACGGTTCGACACAACGGCGTATGTTAATTCCTTAATCTGCTCACGGAGTAACGGAAAGAGCCCCCAAAATAACCGAGCGGATCTGAACTGAGAAATCGTGTCTCTTGGTTTCCAGCGGATGATATTGTTTAACCACCCACAGTACTTTTCCACATCATCAGTATCCTGCAGAAACTTGATGCTAAACTGGTGTCACACTGGCAATAACACCCCATGCCCGTTTCTCCCAGTTCTCCTGATATCTCTTGCAGCCTTTTCCTTTCCCTCCTATCTCTGTTCCTCTGTTTTTTTCTATCCCCTCTGCCTCCTTTCTCCCCCCCCACCAGGTTCTTGGCAGTGCTTGGCAGTCGCCCACCTTGTCTAACTAGCAGGTTGATGTGCGTCTGTGAATGTGCGTATTTTCTCTTTTCCCTCCGTGTGTGTGTGTGTGTGAGAGTGTGTGTCTAGCAGTGGTCTAGACATGGTTTCCTCTCCTGTGTTTGTCTTTCTCCTCTGGCCAGCTGATCTGTTCAGCCAGGAATGCTGCTGCTACTGCTGCCATACTGTTAACACTCTTTCTCTCTCTCTGTGCGGCTCCCACTCTTTTCCCCCCATCACTTCTGCACTCATTTGATTTTCTCCTTAAATCTTTATCTCTACCTGCCACCTATCTTTCTTCCTCGCTGTCTCACCTCTGCCTGCATCTACCAATTCTTTCCTGCTTTTGCCTTCTGACAAACACCAATTTTCTTCACAGCAATTTAACTATCCGTCTCCGAACGCCCACACTTCTAATTTTAGAAAGGTGCAACCGCATCGATTGTTGGTCTCCGTTCTCTCCCCCATCCTCTTCTTTTTCTTTCTGGAGACAAACTTTTCTTTCACTGTGCTCCACTATGAGTTGATGAGCGTCCCCTGGTTTATGTGCCATGCATTCAGTTTGGTAGTTTACATTTGTATACAGTCATATAAAAATGTTTGAACCCTAAAACAGTCTCTATGGAGCTCTTACATGTTGGGATATATTGATATTTGAAATGAATTACATTAATACTGAGAAATTCAAGAGATTCAACTAGGAACAAACAATAAAAAATTCATTTCAAATTTAAAAATGTATGTTAAAGTTATTTAATATAGTGGTTAAGATCACAGACACGCACACATTTCATATCAGGAATATAGAACATAATTACTCAGAATTTCCCTTTTTATATAAGTTTATTTAATCAAGCACCGAACATTAGACATTAAAATAATGCGACAGTTGTTTGTTTGTATGATCATCATTAGTCATTGCCATGACAATGGCTACACAGAAAAAAAACAGAAAAAAACACGCAACAAAAATAGCTAGACATAACATAACATTAATTAACTTATAAAGACACAAATATAACACTTTATATGATAGCTAAACATGGCTGATTCAAATGTTACATTTATAAAGCTAAAGGAAGTGAGTTTCATATTTTCATTCCTCTAAAAACAGCTGTTTTGTCCATTATCGCTGTTGCGTGATGGAAGAGTAAAACAACCTTTAAAATCATGTCTTGTGTTAAAATCGTGTAAAGTGTGGCTAAATTGTACTTTGGTTAGATGTTTTTCTGTTCTGTACAAAGGTTTTCAACCCAGAGGCTAATTTGCAAAGCCAGAACTCGCTTGGTTTAAAATGCAAATACGAATTTGTTTTTGTTTCAGTCGTTGGTTCATCTGGGAATTAGAAACTCTAAACTCTGATAACGTTTCTACTGGGGAGCATAATCAAGCTCTATATCTGAGGACAAGAACTGAGCCGATTTTGCCACTTTAATGGTTCATTTGGCCACTGTGACCTTACGAATCATTCTGTAGTAATAGTGCATGTTAAAAAATAGAAATTTAAATACTTATGTCTAGTATTTTGTAATGGTACCGCCTCATAGTTTTGTTTTTTCTCCAGTACTTTCAGTGTCTCTTTAAATATCACCATCATAGCATTTTTACACCAAAAATGAACAAGTCCAGTTCTTGATAGCTACGATCCTGCAACCATTTGATGCGTTTATTCTCCAACACATATAAATCACATGGTGATCAAATGATCATACATGCTATTTCACCCCTAGCACTAACTGCAAGATGTTAAAACAAGTCTCCAAAAACCCTACAGTATCCTCAAAAGAGCTACAACAGACACTTTATCGTATGAAAGTGAATGTTGGGACGATCAGAGGTTTTCAAGCTTTGCTCTCTTAACATGAAGTTTACCAGTGAGAATATACAAAGAGCAAGATTTCCAGGATGAAATACAGCATTCCAGGAAATGACCCCCATACCAGCTGTGAAGGATAAAGCTGGAAGTATCTTGATTTATGATTTCTCTCCTGCAGTCGGAGCTGCAAAGCTTGTGTTCATGGAATCTGTCATGAGTTCTGCTGTGTATTGATGGGTGCTTGAGGAAAGTGTGTAAAAAAAAATAATATCAGAATTAGAATTAGACCATGCATTACAGCAGTGACACAAAGCCTACCAATAAATCCATGGAGGGACTGGCTGAGAAATACAAAATGGAAAGTCGTAGACCAAGTCAACGCCAAGATCATGACCAGATGCCGGAGGGTGAGTTAAGGAAACCCTAAAATATATCCCATCTGAAAGCGATGAGTGAGGCGTACTTTCCTCAGACTGATGTCAGGGATTGGTACAAAATCAACTTGGTGAAGTTGATTTTGGTAGAAACCGAAGCACCGTTTGGTAGAAACCAAACGCAGTTTTCCGTTTTGTGCAATGAGTAAAGCAGAGGTAATCTTTGCACATTTAGAGCAATTACATTTCATTCTTTCCTGGACATGAAATACGTCACCTAAAGAGGGCCGTGCAACCACTGATGGCATCAAAACCTCCTTGAAGTGGGGCAACATCGTTTCCAAAGCACAAATTACACTGAAAATATTTAGTTATTTAACTGGATGATTTGGTATTTGTACTAACAAGAAACTTACCACCTGTACCTGCAGTAATTGAGTGTACAGCCAAAGGTCAAACCCACAGTTCCTGCACTCATATTTGGATTTTTTTTTCAACCTCCTGCACAGATGGATTCGTCTCTTTATTTTAGCTTTGCTGCTTCTTTTCCAAGGTACAGCTCACAAATACAAACAGACTTTTGGTTGTAGCTTAAATTTAATTAAACAAACCTTGGTTGAGCCTGACGAATTAAAAAAAATAAATAAAAAAGAATGTATTCCTTACCTTCCATGTGTTCATTTCTCCGTCGCTCTTTGTTTTGCACACCTGTCCCTTCCTCCATCCTCAGCTCCTAACTTCCTTTACCCACCTCCACCTCAACTCTATCTGTTCTCCCTTTTCCCTTTGCTTCAGGCCTTCAGGTTGTAAAACTTAATCTTCATAAAAAGAAGGAAAAAAGGGTTTCTTCTTTCATCTCCCTTGCTCCTCTTTCACAAAGACGCGCACAGGGGTGCCCATGTAGACTTTCTCTCACTTTTAAATTAAACTGATAAAATTCTCTTTCTAGTTGGCCTTGACAACGACCTGCACTCTCGGGTACACGCGCACTGCAGCAGTGGTCACACACCTCACATAAATAAGCAATAGGAAGGAGTTTAGAAAAAAAAAAGATTAATGCAGTTCTACCTTTACTTCAGCAGAAAATGTAATGGATGACTTAATGCGTTTGGAGCCAAACAGCTAGAGGAGCATCTCTGTGCCGGTGCATAGATGCAAAACAGTTGATCGCTGGGTACAAATAGAAAATTAGACTGAGTCAGAAATCCACTCATTTGTCTTGGTCTTGCACGACATAACAGTGGAAAAGCTTCTGCAGTTCTTAAGTTCGAAGAGGCCAAGATTCCTCCAAGATGTGTTTTATTGTGAGAAACAGAAACTCATTAGAGAACTTGGCTTTTGGGAAAAGTTCCTTCCCCGAAATACAAAATGATGGCAGTGCATTCAAATGCAATTCTTTAAGACTAACACAGATTTATACAAACTTCCTGCCTTGCATCTTTGACAAGTAGGGGAGCCATAAGATGTTTAAATGACAAGAAAACAACAGAAATGTACATGTTTTTGAGCTCAAATGCGGCTTAATGTGTTTTTGTGTTGATGCATGTGACACAAATTTGCTTTAATTAGCCGTTAAAACGCAACGATTGTTGCTGAAAATTATGGTCTCGGATCCATTTGTTTGACATAAATACAGAAATGGACGTCCACAAATTTTGTAGCTTTGCTTTTTCAAACTGTAAAATAGTACCATTGTTGTTCACTGAATTAAATTTGCATATGAGACTCGACAGCAGCTTGCAGCAATTTACAGCAACTTTAAATTACAGCTAAATGTGCAAATTCTGCATGTAAGTATCAGCTGAGGTTTCAGTTTTGCCAGTGATTGGCGCTTAACGTCATTTCTCAGCATAAATTGGTGACAATCAGTCACCAATATCGCGAGCGTCATTTGTTACTTGACTAAAGATGAGATTTATTTAAACACAGAGAGGCTAATGTAACCATAGTAACCTGAAGTGTAAACCTTGGAGTTTGACTGGGCAACATGCAGAAAATAAACCTGCACAGCAACTTTTTTTTACTACTATTTTTATGATTAAAAATAGTATAAGTTCACTCACCAGGAATGTTTTAAGATGTTTTTCCTGTTTGTATTGTCGATGTTTGGTTTGAATGTGTTTTTTTCTGTAAAAGTTCCTGCAATGTTTATTTAGTTTTGTTTTGTTTTTCCACCCACACAACGTGAACTTTTGTTCAGTTTCACATAGTAATTTTCTTTGAGCATATTTATGTTTAGATTTCTTGGCCTGGATTTCTAAGTGATCCAAAGTGGAGAACTCTGGACATCCAACGGCCAGAGTCCAAAGAGTGTCAGAGAGACTTTTGGCAAAAAAAAGAACCAATTTAAGTATTAATATTATATATTTATCAAGTGAGAATTAACAGAGGTGTGGAACTGCATTGGCAGAAGCGCATGTTGTGTTTGAGCTGCAGGATTCTGTCCCTCATCTCCTGTTGTGGTTCTGGTGCTGTAAGCTAACCAGGCTGGTTTTGAACGCCTTACCTTTCCACATTATCCTTTGTTCCCCTCCCTTCTTGTAAAAAAGATTAAAACTTAGCGCTAGACAATAAATCGCCTTCCTTCTCGGTTCTTTATGAATTTTAGACTTGGGCTCAAATGTGCCGCATCAGCAGTTTTAACAAATATCCGCCTTTTTGCATGCGTGCTTTAATCAGACGGCTATGGATATAATGCTTAGGTAAGAAATTAGATGCACAGTGGGGAAAAAATGCTGTTGTTTCTGCTGCTGGGATTTGAGTGTTTTACAGAGGAATTCTTTAGAGTGATCCACTGCCAAGCCCTGAAAACTCAAAGGATTGTGTAGGATGGGAGCATGCAGATGGCAAGTCGGAAAATAACAGAAGATAAGGCCTGCGAAGCGGAAATCATAAATATTGCCACCAAAGATACACATTCTGAAACAACAAGAGAGAGAAAGAACAAAAGCAGAGAGAAAAGAGAGAGAAAGATGATTTGTTTTTGCAACTCTTTAAGCGTTCTCTCGCTTTTGCTGGGGCACCGTGAAGAAATTAAAATATGAATTAGGAGTTGAAATGACTGTCAGCCTTGATCCGTCGTCTCCAGAGACTCCAGAAAGGCCCGAAACACCACAGGAGCAGCTCTGCATGGACACGCACAAACACGTCGACACACAGAAACACACGCTCCTCTCCTTCTCCGGGTCTCTAACCATCTGGTTAACTTATCAGTCCTCTCTCTCCTCGTTGTGATGGCAACCAAAGAAAACAGCGACTGGGGGCTGCCACACAGCACAATGCCTCTCTTGTCCTCTCTCCTCCTTCTCTCGCTCTCTTCACACTCCCCGGCTCCCTGCATCCCTCGCTCCCTCAGCCATCATTCCTTCTCTGGATCATTTCTCCTCTCGTTCCCCTCATTGCTTGTTTGTTTACTCTACTCTCCTTTTCTGTGACTGCCTCCCCCCCCATCTTTTCCCCACCTAACAATCTACACTCCACTCATCTTTTCTTTTCTGTTCCAAACTTTTTCTCCTCTTTTTTTCTCTTACTTTTTTCTTCCCTTTCCTCTGTTGCGTCTTCCCTTCATTCTATCCGTTCCTCCTCATCTGTCATCCACCCCACGGCAGCTCTGCCAGTTCGGGAGCAGCACCGAGCTTCCATATATGTTTTTGGCAAAAAGTAGAAAAACAATTTTCTCCTAACAAAAGATGGGAATTTGAATATGTTGAGTCACTGCATAAGTGATTTTGGAGTCAACCATGTGGATGGTTATAGAAAAACAGTCTTCAGTCAGAGGCTTTTTCAAATTCACCGTAATACAGACTGCTACGTCACTCTTTGAATAATCTTGAATTAATATGAGTTACAGCAGCATTTAATTTCCCTTTGAGATGAATACTTTTGAATTTCATTGATTTATTCCTGTAATTATACACCTTATTCTTGAACTAAAGCAGGACATGTGTGAGTTGTAGATGTTTGCCCATCATGTCAAAACATAAAGTTTACAAGACGTTGACCTCGAGTAGCGCAGCGAACTCTTTTAATGGATTCAACAGCTCACTTTTAACTTTCTCTGCCTGCTTTCATGCTTCAGCCATTAACACTTCAACCATCACCTTTCTGTTCTGGTCGGTGCTGTGACTTCTTATCATAATCCGCTTTCTCGTTGTATTTTTTCATACTTATTTATTTTCATTGCTGTGTTGATATGCTGTGTTGATAACCTTCAGCTCCTGCTGTCCACCGACCCGCCTCCTTTCTCCCACCTACCTCCATCTTTGATTTGCTACATCAAAATAGCTTAACAGAGCAACACATATTGAGAAAATTTGTTTTTTTCAGCATATTTAAAGGGGAGTATAGCAGGAAGTATAAAATGTTAGGAAAATCAAATCAATTCTGAATTTTTTACTCCATTAACCTGACATTAATCCTGTTCAATTCAGATGGAAAACAAATATCTGTAAGAAAAGAATATTTAAAATGAAAAAGAAAAATGCTTTTACAGAACTAACATAAAAAATACTGAGTCAGCTCACTTTACTGGACTTTCTCACACCGTTGGCTTCAGAGTGGTAACAAAAGATCAACATGTTTTCATTTTACAAAGGATTCATTCTGTAGAAGGTTGAAAAAAGTCTTTACAAAACTACTTACACCACAGCGCAGTAAAGTCAGCTGATCAACGACGAAGGAAAATATGGATCAACAGTAACATTATGAAGACAGGAGGGAAACGAGCCACGCAGGTCACCCAACACACTGATGGCAACACAGAAGGAGACATGGGAATTTAATGCATCTCTGTATTCTCTTTTATTCTCAGTATAACTGGACTAACGAGTGAGGTTGGAAGATTGAAGCCTTTCCCTTCAAACAGAACATCTAAAACCTGCATAAAATCTCTCTAAACTTTGTAGAAGTACATAGTGTTGTCTCAGGGAACCAAATTGGAAACAAAACAAAACTAACACAAAGGAATGAAGTAATGTGGCAATGTCAAAACACAGAGCAAATCTGGCAAGATATTAAGTACTTACAAAACTCAAACACTAAAAGAATGGTGACAGCCGATAGTTTAGAGTTTCTGTAGACTTTTTTGGTTTTTTTCTGTTTTAGTATCTTGCAGGATGCTTTCGGGGGGAACTTGCCTGTATGACCAGGCCTGTTTGCATGCTGTTTTCAGCCTCCTTGACTTTCAGTCGAATGGCTGATTTTTCCCGACTCATTAACTGCTACAATCTTCTTCCTGAGAGCGACAGACAGCTCTTTTAAGTCACTCACCCTTTCACATTCGGGAACACAAAACGTCTGAGGCTCAGACAGAGCAAGCCTCCTCCGAAACGCTGCACAACCATCTTCTTACCATACATTACCTGGTGTGGCGAAAAACACACACATGCTGTCATAGGGCGTACTTATTTTATCACAAGACTTCCTGCCAGACGACATTGTTTATGTTTATTAATGTCTGCTTAAATGACTCAAATTCAAAGAGATCACCTACTTCTGACTTTCTCAGTGTCGTATTACGATTATATCAACCTTGCCTCTGTGTGCAGCCACTTCTGCTTACAGTACGAAAAATAATTACCAACAGCAAACAAAGATTTCACAGCCAGATAGTCACGTTTTACTGCAGTGCTTTTATTGCTGAGCCATCTCTGAAGGGGGACACTGCGATCTAATTAAAATGTCTTTGTAAGTGATCTCAGGCCATTGTGGCAGCTAATTCTCTCTTTAATCAAAATCTTTATTACTTATATAATATGCATAAACATGTTCATTTGCTTTCTGTATTCCCAAACATAGACAGAGGTATTTTTTTTTGTTTGTTGTCAGTGTGGTGCTTTGTTGGTTTACCTTTCTGGGGACGTCTAATGAAGGCTTGTGAAGGGATCAAACAAATGAATGATGAGTTGGGATAAAAAGCTAACAGTTATTGCCTTTTCTAATCAGGTTTTAGAAAAGGTTTCCACAGATGGATCCTTCAAAGTGCATGGCAATACTTTATGCAGATGTCTGATGTTTGCCTCTTCTTTTCTCAGACTCCACGGCTGCTGTGCTGATGTTAGGAAATCATGTCAGGTAATATTTGCCAATCTCGCGATAGTGATGCAATTTGACATAAATAAACTAATGATTAAAAAGTGATATTGTCCTTTTGCTTCAAGTTCACAGCAAGCATGACCTCTGAATAGGTTGTATCATTTAAACATCTTAATTGATTGGCCATTTTTCCATCTCTTAAACTTCTGAAATGTATTGAACAACATGTGATTTCGGTTCTGGTGAAAGTGCAACACAACACTTAAATAATTAGATAACATCTGTTGCGGTTCAAGCAGCTCTTAACAATATGCATATTACCTACAACTGCAGTGGAATAAGGATAAACTTGAGCTACATTGTGCAGCCCAGAGCACCGATTAAAAGCTTGTTGATTGAGAAGGAGTGAAAACAAATTCTGGGTTTGAGTTTTGCAAGTTTGAATTTAATATGTTAAACTCTTTGGATATTTTAATTGTTATGGAGGATCTTGTCACCCCAGATTAATGACAGGGACATTAACTGAGGAAATAGTAATAGGTCGTTAAAAGCCTGCTAAAATAGCTTATTGGCTTCTTCTGAGACCTTTTGTGACCTGCTGAACAATGTACAGTCACATTCCAATAATTCTTAATTTCCCCCCAAAAATGCATTTATTTCAATCATTTCAAAAAGTGAAACTGTAAATTTTATGACAGGGTGATTTGTTTCAAACGCTCTTTTATGTTCATTTTGAGGACTGGCCGGGCTTGGAGCTAATAAAAAACCCCAAAACAAAATGCAGTTTCAGACAATTAAGTTATTATCTTTTTTATGCAGAAAACGTTGCCCTGTGGCTTTGCTGAGGTGTTAGAGATGCTCATGGTTGCTTTAATAGCAGCTTTCACCTCATCTGCATTGTCAGCGCTGGTGTGTCTCATCTTCCACTTGAAAATACTCCACAGATTTGCTGTCGCATTTAGATCAGTGGTTCTTTACCTTTTTTGAGGTACCGAACCCACCAGTTTCATATGCGCATTCACTTAACCCTTCTGTAGTGATACATAAAATATTATTTTTTCCCCCAAATTCAAAACATATTGATTGATATGTGATATGTGAGCCTTTTTAGAAGATCACTAAGTCTTCTTAAAAGGTAGAGTTGCTGAGAACAGTTCTTCAAAATATAGTCAGTGTTTTCAACAAAGTTGAGCTGACTGTTCAGGAACAACTCAAGGTATTTAAAATTTGCCACAGTTTCAACAGGTTGGCCATCGAGAGAAACTGGAACCACTTTAAGATCTTGCTTATATCATTTAATTAGCTCTACATTCTCAAGAGAATGAAAAACTAATAATCAGTAATAAAGACTTGGCGGTATTCTGATTTAATAATGTAATTACATTAGTTGTGTTACCGCCCCCACGCCATTAGAGGCAGTACCAACCTCGAAAAGATGAACTAAGGTGCAAATTTAGAAGTGCATCGAAAGCTACAGAATTTGGTAAAAACTGTGAGCTTTGCTGAAGTAATTAAAGACACAAGTTCAAATCCATGCTGAGAGTTTAACTCCTTCACTCAAAGCTTCTCCGCAGCTCTGATTGGCTAAGCAAAGTAACGTGATCCTCTGCAGCAACTGATGGCAAAGGGGGGCGTCATCACAACTTTACACAAGTGTCTTTACCTCCTTGGCAGAGGCTCCGCCGAACCCCTGAGACCGACTCACCGAACCCCTGGGATCAAGCGACTGCACCGCCTAATCAAGGACGGTGACATCATGATCATTAAAGCAGGTGTTGGCACTTTTTGTGACAGTATGGGCAGGTACCAAGTGAAACGGCATTTCTATAAAGAGAAGCCTGAAACAGTGTAAAGGCATCCTAGCAGACGCCTGTGCTGACTTGGACTGAGCGCTGCACACTGGACCAACACCAGCAGATGACACAGCTGTCGCTAAGCTGGACTTCAATCGAGTTGAATCCAGTTCCTCCTGACTCCACTTTGAGATTTTAAAAAGGAAATGCAATATTTACTTTCATCAAGAAGGAGGATTTTGGAACATTAAGAAGCCATTCAGTCATTTTTTTTCTTCTTAGCCCACAGAAGACGCTTCTGACATCATAACAAAAGCTGCCTTCTCAACTTTGAATCTCCCCAAAACTCCTGAAGAGGATTTGCTATAAATTCTCTAAAGTCTGTGTTTATCCCTGTTGCTTGGATAAAGGACTCTGTGAGCACGCAGCTTCTTTAACAAAGACTTTTTGTGGCTTACCGCTTGTGAAGGGTGTTAGTGACTGTCTACTGAAAAGCCACGTCAGCAGTCCTCCCTGTGACTGTTTAGGCCGAAGCCTTTCTGTAATATTTACTGGCTAAATGAAGTAGTCTGCTTTCTGGGGTTCTATTAGCTGCAAGTACTAATCGCCAAAATTTATAGAAATAACCACTTGCAGCACAGACACTGTATTTACATTTACTTGGAGCTCATGAAATTAACAACTGTGGAAAGAAGGGAATTACTTTGGAGGCTTTCTGTTGTGAAATTTTTATTTTTTTTTCCAGAAAACATCAGCCTGAGTGAGAGCTAAATTAAAAGGGTTTGTTTATAGTGCAGGTAAAAAGTATTTGCCTCCTTACAAATTTCCTTCGTTTTTCCATGAGGAAGGCGGATTCCTCAGTTTGCTGCGTCATTTAAGAATAAGTATCTATAAGAATTAGATTAACATTACATCTTTGTGAGAATCACATGCAGATACAGTTAAAAGTAGGTGTCAGTCTAACTCTACCATTATTTTGAAAAATACCCGTGGCGCCGCTGCCCCTCTCCATTTCCGAGCAAATGTGAGCGTGATTCCCTGCTGCCCTTGCCTGAGGCTGTGTACGTTTCTGTCTGAGTGCATATGTGTCTGTACGTCCCTGCGTGTGTGAATACAGGTGATGGATGTGTTAGGTGAGCAGGTTAATGTCTCACTAATGTAGATGAATTGTCCGCAGCCCATGTTACACAAAAAAAGCGCAATCACACCCCACACCTCTCCCATGGACGAATTACACTGACTGTGAAAAGAATTAGACACACACACACACACATACACACACGGATCCTATAGATGGATTATTACAGCGCCACACAAAGAGCTGTGAGGTGAAGGAGATCAAACAATCGGATGCGGTGAGGCTTCATGTGAATTAACGTCGTATCTAACTTCTCGTCTCTGCTCTTCCCTCTCTGATAACAGGAAACAAACATTTCTTTGCCGTTTGTTTCTTCTGTCAGAGTGCAGGTGCTCTGGGGCTGGCTGCCTGTCAGAGGTGCCTCGGAGCCGCGGGAGGAAAACCTCATTTGAGCTCGGACCTCCTGTTGCTCCAAGTTCTGCAGACAGACAGCTGTCGGGCTTTGAAGCCGCTGCGCTCAGCTCCACAGAGCCGGCGAAGAGAGGGCATCCTGCCACCTGTTGATGCATCAAATCTCCGGGTACCTTTGTTAGCCATGCCAAGAGGCTCTTTGGCCTTTTGGGCTCATCTCTAAAAAGTAAACCCTGTGTACGCCGAGCAGAAGTGAGTCATGTTCATGGTTTGACTGAAACTCAGACTGTGACAGGAAAAGTCTTTGTTCGTTTGGTCTAAATTGGATGGAAATTGAACTGCTTCTTGTGTGGAATAAATCCTGTGTTGATGCTGCTTTTATGGATCTGATGAATTTTCTTCTGTGCTGTGTGATTGGCCTCTTATCCACCATTAGTTCTCAACGAAACAAATCAGTTTTGGAGTCAAGTCCGGTTTGATGAGCCTGTTAATGTTCAGTTAACTTCCAATAACTTGATGCTCTCCTTCTCACTTGATCCTAACTTTTTATTCCATCTTGAATTTCTCTACCCAGTGACAAATGATGGGTTGTTGTAATCTCATCTCGTCTGCTGCATAAATTCATTTAACTGCATGTTTTCTGTTTTCCATCCCATAGATTTTAGTGCTGACTTGGGGTTTGTCTGCTTAGCTGTAAACTCCTGTCTTGAACAGCTAACTTTTTGTTAGCATAGTCAGGAAGTTATTCCTGTTAAAACAGTTTCTTTTCCACTGTGGCCCCATGAATACTCTATAAGAGAAAGTTTCAAATTAGCATCATCAACCAAAACTGACCACATGGTTTTGTAACTTGGATCAAATTGTTATGCATATATTTAAATATGACTCTGTCTTTATAATTGAATTGATTTGATGCCTCATCAAGCTCTTTGGATCTGACAATTGCGTTTTCTCTAACTTTCATAGCCTCACCCATGGCAGTAGAGGAACAATCTTCTCTCAAAATGGCCTTTCCAAGCGCAGTGAGTGTTGGTAGCATAGTTGTGCAACAACTACTGATCAGGCTGTGGTGATTTTTTTACTCCTCTGTTCCCTTTAGTTTGATGATGTTGTAAATTCTTGGTAATAGTGCCTGTAACACTTGGGGAAAAAAAAAATCCTTGTGTCTGCTAAGAGTTCAGTTTTCAGATGCAGATTTCAGCCAACAAAGGTATGATTGTCTTTCACGCTGTCGCTATGAGAGAATATCAAATTAACAAACATGTTTTTGTTTGTCAGCACCAGACTCTCTCATAAAGTCTGCAGACACAGTGTGCACAGAGGTGTGGACGTGCTTATTTTCACCACAAGGTCTGCGATTATGGTTGCACTGTTAAAGTGTTGTTTATTTGATTTATTGTGGTTTTTTCTGGGTGTGTGACTGCAGTTGGTATGCCAAACAAAGCATGGGCCTGATTTCTTGATTTTTTCCCCCCTTTTTGCTGATTGCTGTGTTCGTGAAGTTCACTTGGAGGTAGGTTGTCTTCTGCATAATAGCTCAATGTGACCAAGTTTAAAATGTTGCTGCTTAGTGTAAGTTTCAGTCTTCAAACAAAATAAATACATTTTGTTTGATTTGTCTTGTTTTTGAGTTTTAGTCCTGAGAGTTAATTAATTTAACATGTCTAATGACTTAAGGTTTTCTTAACTTTTTTCTTTAAATAAATATCTGAACTTCAGACTTTTCTAATGTTTCATGTACATTTAAAGTATGAGTTTTCCCCAGGTTTCTGTTATCAGGTTGTTTTACAGTAGAACCACTTTCCAGTTTTTATCCATAATACCACTGGGGTACTATATAACACTCGTCTACATTTCTTCACATTTTACTGTCGACAAACTTCCACTGTCACCCCTGCTTCAGGAGATTTCTTATCCTGCGGATATGTGCTGCAAACGACTTGACTTTTTTCACAGTTCATGCTGGCAGAAATTGAAACAACAAACATGAGATTTAGATTTTCGATTTGAAAGCAGGATTTCAAACATTTGTAATGGTTACATTCAAAATGCCTCTTTTCTTTCAAATGCTGTTTAATTTCCTCATTAGTGCAGTTTCACTACAACATTGTCTGTGCAAACGGTGCATCTATCTGTCTCTCTCTTTTCTCTACTTCCACAGGTGTGATCATAGGTGCAATTGCTGTTTGATTAAATTACTGTTTTCCATTCAGGCAGCAGAAATAAATATTGCTGAAATTTAAAAAATGCATCATATATAATTTTGATTTTTAAAAAACACTTAAGTACGTGTGGCAAAATAGAAAAGATGCCACAAAGAGTGAATATTCTGCACCGTCATAGTGTTATAACATCAAACACTTTCACACACAAACAGTTTCTAGGCCACAAAACCCAACACAATTAAATATTAAAATTAAATTCTATCCTGTGGCTCCTTCATGAGTTTTCTAATTTTGACCTAAGCCTGAAATTTTAAGTCTGAACAATGATGTCGTTTTCTTTCTTTTTTTTTAAATCGGATTAAAAACAATTTACCTTTTTCATCTGTTTGGAAAAGTAGAAAAAGCAAATGCTACGTTTATGTTTGTGCAGTTTTCGTTTTATCATAATGTTCATCTTAATGCAACACTCCATGCTGTCAGTAGGTGTAACATAATCCTACTTTGCTAAACTTGGAGCCAAAAATGTTATCTCCACTTACCAATAAAAACATCTGTGATAGATTTGATGTTTCTGGTGTTTTACTTTGGCTTCAAAACTTCTGCTCTTCAAAGTTTTCTCTGTATTCGGCTCCCATCCATCTTTTTAATCGAGAGGAGATAATTAAGTGCATAAAGTAAGAAGTGAAATGAATTAACTCTCTAAGAATGATGATTTCAAAGAACATGCTGATGTGAGCATGTTCTTGAGCCGGCAGTGAACAAGCCTGTGAAATATTGCAGGCAGTAACATTCGCAGTTTGGGAGGTTGCCAGAAACAGTTGCATGGAAAGTATCTCCTTATATAAAAACACTGAAAGTGTAGGGCAAACCTTTTAGACCGTAAACCCAAAACGATGCAGCCAAAGGAAAAAAAGAAGACAGCATGCCTTTTTTTATTTATTTATGCTTTCTTGCCTGTTCATCCTAATTTCTTTAGTTTCCAGTCATTTTTCCTTCAATTTCTCATTGTCTTCATTCCCTCTGGCTGACTTCATTTATCTCTGTCTTGATTTTTCATCCTTTCTTTGCTGCTTCTCCCATTGCCAAGAGTCCTCAGGCCATCCCAGAGCATTTTACTCAGCATGTTCGTCTGTGACACGCATTGTGCAGTAATTCAGTTTTGAAATTGAGAATAATACCGATCCAAAATGCCTGTTTGAAGAGAGGAGAGAAATGGGAAATCAATGCGGCCAGCAGTATTAGTTCTGCAGGAAAGAAAATAAAAAACGTATTAAGATTGGGGTGAGGATGTAGCGGCTGGTGTTTGGATGCTTTCACCTAATGCGTTATCTTAAATGTTTGATTTAGTTTATTGGATATAACAGTGAGACGTGAGACCAATAAAAACCTTCCCCCCCCCTCTCTGATTCTCCAATAGTTTTCAAGGAGGTTTTTAAATATTCTTCAACTTCCTGCATCTGCAGCTGTAACCCACCGCCTCCTCCATTCCCTGTATAATTTGAATTGTTCCAGAAAAAAACTGAATACTTTGTAGAAGTGGCACCCCTTATTTACATATTCATTCAGGTTATTTCCTACAATTAGTTGTAAAATTCCTTGTGAGCTCGTGTTATACATTGTGAGGGTGTGATATAGAAATAAATTATGGATCTCCTGCACATGTAAATAAAACATAAATCATGTCAAGAGCTCATAGAAGCCATGAATATGCAAAGACAGAAAGCTGCAGGACAACCAATATGATGATCAAAATAACTCTTTGAATTCTATAGTTATTACTTTTTTAATATTAACACTATTACTGTTATGTGATATTTAAAACTGTTTAATTCTTTAATCATTTTACTTTTTACCAAATACAATCTAGAAAATGAAGCTCTTTTTTTTTTTACTTGCAAATCTACTAAAAGAAGTCAAACTAAAGTGAAGACATTGGTTATGGACTCACTGTCTTGCATGTTGTTGGTGTTTTCTTGCCTCCACACAACTGACTTAAACGATTAACAGGCTTCTTTTCTGCTTGACATGTGGAAGAGGATCATTTGAATCAGGTGTGCTGGAGTCTGCGACACGTATTGTGCAGCAACGTTGCTTCTCGAATATGAGGCAAAAATCATTGCGTTTCCATAGCAACTGTTTGTCAGTATCCTGCTAATGTTGAAAAAACACAATTTCATAATTACAGTGCGTTCATCAAATGAGAAATACAATTAAAATCACACGTGAATAAGTCTTTAAAAACACATGCCACCCAGTTGTCCTTCAGCTACTTCCTGTCGTCGTCTTCTTCGTGGTTTGCGTCAGCGACAACGTTCTTGTGTGAGGGGCAAAATAAGCACATTTTGAAATGGCCAGAAACCAGCCTCATCCCTGCACATCGTTCTCAAAACACCATCCTAATAGAGAAACACAATGGTGGCACCGTCATGTTGTGGGGAGGGAAGACGGCCAAAGCTAAAAGGAAGATGGAGCTAAATTCAGAAAACCTGAGCTGATGGGAAGATACATTTAACCATCTGCTGTTAAAGGAGTGATGGAGAAATAATTCTTTTATAGCTGAACTCAGCTTTATTTCCTAAACTAGGCACCCTGTTGCAAAACTTCCCTTTTTCAAAACATACAAATGGTTTTTTGTGTGTTTTTTTTCCGCTTAACTGAACAGAAAAAAAGCTGGAAATACAAAGTTTTGCTTTAACAAATACCCATAAAGAGTTAAAGACTGGCATGTTGTACTGCATAGAAAATGTTGCCTTGGGGAAACACAGACCAGCAAGAAGCAAAACTTTTCTGATTTATTTAGTCTACTATTTGAATACATATTTTTACCCTGCTTTGCCATAATTAATCCCCCATGCCCAGATTGTGAACTCAAGTGATTGTTTATTTTCGCCCAAGGCAGAAACTGTACAGCACTTGAAGTGAGCCCACGTCTCTGATGCTCCTGTTAGTTCAGCGTTGCCACTTTTGTTTTTGGATTTACCGCGAGGGCCAGATTTCAGCCACAGAGCTCCAGCAGCATCAGTCGGCATCCTCTGTGATGCATGGAGAACAGCAGCACTTGGTTATCTGCATGGACCAGGCTTCTCACTCCAAGACACACAGGCCTCAGAACAACAGGATGGGTGTTCGTGCCAGTCTGGCTGTTCTGTGAACTCATTCATATAAACGCCGGTCACCGTCGGAGGCAGTGACGGACATTTTCTTCCCCGACTGCAAAAACGTGACTGTGGATAAACAATTCAAACAAAAAAAATAAAACAAGAGAAAAGACAAAAGTGATGTAGTATTTATGTCATAGTTGTTTTATTTTTATGGAGCACAAAAAAGATTTTTACAGTAAAAATACAAAAGACAAGTTATGCACAGAGGGTTATGTTAGAAACATTTGTTTGTGTTAATTTCGATGGTCAAAAACTTACTGAGAACTGAAGACTAGACCAATTCCTAAACAACTATCTTTAGTTCTGCTCATGAACGGAATAACACTGAAAGCTACGGAAGCGCATTGCTGTCACGCAGGAAAAAAAAAATTCGAGCGCTAACGTGATATGTATCTTGTTAAAACGTGATACATATCACGTTAAAACGTGATAGTATCACGTTAAAACGTGTTACGTATCACGTTAAAACGTGATACGTAACACGTTAAAACGTGATACGTAACACGTTAAAACGTGATACGTAACACGTTATAACGTGATACGTAACACGTTAAAACGTGATAGTATCACGTTATAACGTGATATGTATAACGTAGAAAGCAAATATGTTAACGTTAGTTAATTAGTCAGGTCACCTACTCAAATAGAAAACCTTCATCATCATCACCATCACCTTTATTAAAGACACAAATAAGTCAATACATTTTTTAAAATAAAAATTAATTTTAAAACCAGTCGGTCAATTCTCAGCATCTCATTTAAAGGACTTTAGAAAAAAATATTAGGGAGTTTTCAAAGCTTTTTAAATACTGGATATAGATACATTCTTTCAGGATATCTGGATCCTCTTTCTAGTTGGATCCAGTTTCTTCCTTTTCAGCACATTTTCACACATATGCTCATAGTTACATGTTTTAAAAGTACTTAAAATCCTCATCTGTCATTTCGAGAAAAGCCAAACATTTTCAGTAAATTAAGCTTATTTTGACATCAACCAACTTTTATTCACGTATGTGTTGGACCTATTTATATTATTTTACAAAATACTTAAAATAATGCAGACCTACTGATTGTTAGAAATACGGATATTGTTCTAAAGAAACAAACTCATCCACCTTGACCTCGTCCCCACCAGTACTTTGCCGATGAGGCGATTTCTTTCTCCCTTGGAGCCAAAGACCAGTGTTTTAATGTTGTGTGGGCCTGAGTTTGAGTGTATTTCCAGTATTTCAAATGTTGTTCTGATTTTTCTAGAGAACACATGTTGACTTCTTGCAGGTCAAAAGGTGCAAAAAACCCTGCTTTTAAAGAAAATTACTCAAACTAAGCACCTAAACTACCTGTGCTCAAGGTTGTTATCAGCAGTCCATCTTGCACCTTTCCTTTCTCTCTGTCCAACTCACACACACACACACACACACACACACACACACACACACACACACACACACACACACACACACACACACACACACATGCAGACAAACACTACTGAGTGTTCTGGTTTTTTGTGCTTTTTATAATGTTCTTCATTAAACTGCAAGGTGCTAAAGTACAATTTATGCTGTTCATCTTTTTGCATTGAGTTTTGCAGTGAGCAGAAACATCATAACCGTGTAAAATCGATCAAATTATTTACGTGGTTTCTAAGTGCTCTGAAACGGCATATTCGTCAGAGGGTGGAAACAGCTTCTGAGTACAGTTCAGGTTATTGTGCGAAGCAAAACAATTTTATACTGACCAAATATAAACAACAAAAGAACAAAAAGTTATCCTCAAAGACGAGTCCTGCATGTTCATTATGAACTATTCTACTTAGGAGAAATTATTTTGGTTTTGGGATACAGCTAGAAAGAAGTCATCATGCACTTACATCAAGCAACTCCATATTTAAACCACAGAGTATTATAAATCTTCAAGTTGGTTCAAAAACACATCCCAAAATATATTTGGTTAAATTCCTCTTTAGTTGCAGAGAAAGCACACATGTATTGTGGCCATTGTAGCAATGCAGAAGCTTAGAAATCTGTTTTTTGGCATTTTTGCACTGTTAAAAATTCCCCCATGAGGACTAGATTAAACTGAGTTTAAATAACATCCTGTTCTGCATGATGTATGCTGGAAATGGTCAAAAACATGGAGTATCTATGAGCAAAAGCTATTTATATCCATATAAATTCATGACAAACGGTGCTCTTTAAAGTAATACTTTTAATTTACCTAGTTTAGAACGCTACATCTCAGATCCAGGTTTGTTTAGGAAATGCCTCACTCTGAAACTGTTTTGAGTTTGGAAAAAAAAAAAAATACACCACATCCTTATTTGGCTTTCTTGTACCAGGAACACACGTTTACTCAGATTCTCTGTAATTACTGCCTGACGACTTCACAAGTGGGCAGCTCATGTTTCCTGGCTAAAGCTGCTTCAGAAGAGAGTCGACATTCACCGGCAGTGGTCCGAAAGATCGCACTTTGCAGATACATTAATTTGTAGCAATGCATAGCAGGAGATGCTCTGTAAATTCATATAGGAGTGAGCAAATTATACAGTATATATAGTGTCTGATTTTAAACACGTGAATCACAGCAGGAGATTGAGAATGGTTTCTAAGTCCTATGTTTAAAAATGTATGTTACATGTGGCCTTAGTTTTAACAATGCAAACCGAACAATGCGTATGGTAAAATATTTGTAGAGCGTCGCGTAAATAGTGTCACCCGGTGAACTTTACGGGTCACTCAAGAGTTTTACCGTTTGTCTTATTTTGTTTCATATGTTGAATTAAACGGTTCTCGTTTAAAGTTTGAGATGCCCTTTTGCAATCTAACTCTGATCCAGAAGTTTCTCTCTGATCTGTCTGCTGCGCTTCTCTGCCATCAGTCAGCATTAATGCAGCATCGGGATTTGTGCCACACACCGAGGATTATGGTCACGAATGTGGATGGAAATACAGATTATTGCCTCTTTTCATTGCTTAAAGGAAGACTGGCTGATACACTCTTGAATGTGCTACGACTATCAGATAGTGGATGATGTGCATTACTCTCTCATTGAATTACACAGGTTTTTCCCCCCTTTTCTCAGAGGAAAGATGTCAGAGGTCCAGCAAGCTCACCTGCAGCTTGGAAGCAAATCTGACAGGAGTTGACATATCAGGAAGACGGGTCGCTTTAGGTTTTTCATTTTGATTTATCTGCTACATACTGCAAAATACCAAGGGTCATTAAATCCACCCATAACTGTGACTCAGACGAAAGCGTTGCCTCCGGGATTTTTCTAAACTGTGTCGTAATGTGTGCCTCTGGGGCTTGTTCAGCTTTGAAAGCAAACCTTTTTACTGAGCCTCGTTCCTCAGATCTGGTACATATTGTATGTAGCATTCAAAAAGACAGGATATCTATGTAGAACCCGAGTAAGAATTCACTGCCTGGTGCCAGAGCGTCTAAAAAAAAAAAACAGATGAACTTCAAATGTACAAAACCGCACATGACAACACATGGATGGGATTAACTAAATCTGTGATGTTACATGTGAGATGTGACACATATGTAAAGCATGGTTTGCACACGAGCAAAACGTGGAATATAATTTAGTGATGTGAGTCATAAATCAGTTCCCATTCCTTCTAGCTACCAGCTAATTTGCAGATCCAGTTCCTGTCTGGGCTTTTCTATGATATAAATATTTATACAATGATAATATTTAATACTGGTAACAAACAAATAATTACATTATTCATAAAAGGACTATGCATTAAAAATGACTAAAAGATTGTTGATTCTTTTAACAATATTTGGGAGCAAAAAAGAAAAATACCACAAAAGGATTAAAGGTATGAATTAAAAAATTCAAAACGTGCAAAGTAATTACATGGAAATTATACATGAAAACCATGTAGGGCAGTAACATGAAAAACATGGGATAAAATATGTGGATTTCATTGCAAGTTTCACTTTTCAGATTTCTTTATACATTCAAAAATGCATTATTTTTTACAGTACATATTTTTTTCTAATAATTTTCACCAATACTCTTTGGCTATTACATGTGAAACGTGATCGTATGAAAACTGTAACAGAGGCTTGCAACTAGATCCAATTTACATCACAAATGAAAGATTTTCTCCTGGTAAACAGAAGCAGCGTAACCCAATCAACAACGATTTGCTTGCACCTGATACTGGACTCTGGGTATATGGGCACTGAATGCTACAGTATGGTGGGCTTTTCCGTTATGAGATCCCAGATGTTGTAAAGGCCTGCGGACATTTTAACGACCTCCGACCTCACTCTCTAGGTGAGCTTTCAGGCTCCCTGCAGATGTGGACTTCAGCCTTGTGACCTGCAGAAACCTGCTTTATGTACCACACAGGCAATAACACACACATAACGACACACGCATAATCTATTATGCAGCCTCTGTTGCTGGGGCTTTGAGTTGATGCAGTTTATTTCACATGGTCGAAGAACACATGTATAAATAGCCTCGTACCTTGGACAGGGTGATGCAGTTAGACACAAATTATGGTTATGGTTGTGTGTGTGTGTGTGTGTGTGTGTGACATAATGAGTCATTTGCAGATCGTATTTATAGTTATAGGAAGAGGTGAACAAAGGACATGAAGGATACACACACACACACACACACACACACACACACACACACACACACACACACACACACACACACACACACACACACAAATTCAAATGCAAAGTTGGCTGCACAATCTATTAAACTTATCAAAGCACTGATGTTCTTTGCACACCACACACACCCACAGAAAAATAATGTACAGTTGACAGGAAGCTGTTTATTACTGCTTTGCTGTACTAATCAATGCTGTCTGCATTGGTGACATATATCTTCGGGAATAAGGTAGTCTGTCTGTGTTTTCCTCAGAGATTGCGTTTGACCGTGTGCATGTGCTGCGGTAATAGAGGCATAATTCAAAGAAAATCAGCTTGTGAGAGACTAGAGTGTGTGTTTCGGTGACACTGTAAATTTTCCCAAACACATTTTGGCTTTTAATCAAGAGTTCTTGTGATCTATGCGTGGCTTGTTGTTCATTATGTCATGCAACCTGTAGAAATGCACATAAAACATCGAAAATGATGTCACAATAGGAGTTGCTTGGGTTGATGCATCGCCTCCAAGGGTCAAACCGTAGCCGTCTCTTCAGTCCTTGTGGGTCAGGCTCTGTGCTTGGGATCCAGTACCCACACACAGCCACCGTTCCGATTTAACCCTCGGCAGCCTCTGCCTTCTTCTTCATCGTCTCCATCCGAGCAGCATCCACCATCTCCCTCAGGGATGCCTTCATCTTTGTGGAAACAATAGTCGTCACCAGAAAAGCCGGTTTCATGTGGGCAGCCTTCAGCAAAGCTGCAAAATCACAATGTCTTCTACTCTGAGCGACCTTCATCAGAATCTCAAGTCCTGTCATCTTTTTTTTCTTCTCCTCGTCACATTTATTGCCTCCTGAGCTCCTGTACAGGCTGTCTGCCATCATTGTCACCACGGCTACCGTGATCATTGGTTTCTCCTCTTGAGCCGCCATCATCCTCTTCTCCATCGCAATCCTCACCTTGCACTGGCTCTCATCATGGAACTGTAAATATTTGTTCCTTTTAATCTTCCCTGTTTGATTAATTGTGTGTTGTGGTGGGTAGGAATAGCTGGAATAGTCCAGCTCCATAAAGAAGCCAAAGAACACGGGAAAAAAAGCTAAGTCTAGGAAAATGGAAACTTTCCCAGAAAGCCATGCAACACTGCTATTTATCTCAAGCAAATAAAAGAGAAATTTTTCAGTATTTCAGATTTGCGGCTCTGAAGTCGTGTAAAATAAGTATTGACTGTAACAACTGATTTGAGTCGATGTCTCCAGCTGTTATGCTGTCAATATCTTTTGTTTGAACAGTTGTTGGTTGAAGTAGAGGAGTTAGACTTTTCTACCACCTTCGCTACCTACAATCACAAAAGATTTTAATCTACTCAACTAAACATTCGTGTTCAGCCCTGCTGTTCAATTATAGATTCTTTCCTGCAGTCATTAAAACTTTAATCAGACTTGATCAAGTAAACCAGACCGTAATTGTCTTGTTCAATAAAAACAAATGTCGTTTTCCCTGATATAATCAGATAATGTTACCAGAAAACTAATTTATTTATTTATTTGTCATCACAAGATGGCAGGATAATCAAATTAAAATTCCTGTGTTAAGAACTAAGAATAATAAAGCAAGCAGAAGTCTTATAAACTAAACAAGGGATGCAGAAACGCTCATAGAAATTGGTTAAACTCTGCAATTTCTAAATCTTCCTGTATGTAAACGCGTTGCTAGATAAAAAAAAAATAAAAATCTCATTTTCATCAGATTTCAGAAACACGCTCCCCCCCAGCTGTTCTTGCTCGATGTGCACAGCAGCAGCTCAGGCTTCAGTGTCTAAATCATCATCATCAGCAAACAACAGGCTATGGCTCGCCGCACCGAAAACTGTTTTCTGGCCATCAAATGTTCCTCGGGAGAATGAGGCAAGGATGAAATAAACAGAATAAGCGGAGAGACGGTGGGCCGTCTCACCTCAAAACAACTTATTTGTTTCAGAATCAACAAGGCTAAGAGCTTTGGATACTTCCCGAGTCACGCTGCCAGATGGAATGAAGATAAACAGTGAAACGCATTCTTCAGAGATATAAAAGCAGATAAAATAGAAAGCGCTGCAATGGCGCGCCTCACATTGGAAAGTGGGCTGGCAGCCTGATGGTTGCTGTTCCGGGAATGGTGTTGGAGAGGAAAATGACAAATGCTTCTGTATTTTTATAGGTTCACAGTCAAAGCTTCCTATCCGGTTGTGATGTTGCTATGGAAACATTTTTGTTTTAAAAAAAGTTTCTTCTCAAGACCAGTCCTCGGATTTCATGAGGGAAGGGATTTTAAGATAAATATTCACATATTTAAAAAGAATAGACATTAATCCCTAAAATACCTTTGCAATTCAGCATCTTTCTGTTGAAAGAGAAGCAGATTTAAATTGATTTATTTTGTGTTAGCAACATTTGATGGTAACGACCAAAGCAGGTCGTGTGGAGCTCGGTTCTGCGCACATGTGGCTGCTGGTTGTTCTCAAAGAGTCTCACCTCGGTGCTTATGTGGTTATTTGAAGATTTTTCTTTTATCCAAGTCAGAGAAGAGCAGCTGAGACGAGAGGTGAGAAGGTTTCCTCCTGCTGATGCAATAACAGCTGAGCTGCTTTTACTTATGTATTCAGTTTGAGAAGTTGTTCCCTTAAATAAGACGAGTTGGATAATAACGGAGTAAAAAAGCCGCAGGGCACAAAAAAAAACCTACTTTTAGAAAAATGTGAGAACAGCTGCTCCATTTTTCAATGGTCTTTGAAACATCTGGGGTTTAGAATGACGCTCATGATCTATGCAGTAGCACCACTAAGCCACTTAAAGCATCAATATTACTTTCTAATGATGATTTTTCTAATAATCTTGACTCTCGTCTATAAGAATTTGCCTTTAAAATTTAACATTTGTGTTTCTTTGTGTACATTAGAAAAAAAACAATCCAGAAACAAATCAATTAGATTGACTGCAAAATGAGAATAAAATTCCAACTACAAAGAAAAAAAGAAGTAGGACATATTAGTTGTGCTTTGTCAGTTTCTATTTGCATTTGAAAAAGACACCAATTGTTTTCTTCAAATAAACATCCATACGTGACTTTGTGACTGTAAAAACTAACCGATATTGGTGAGTGTTAAATCATTGTAAGTGAGTTGTTGGAAAATTGCTGGAGTTACTTTCCTCCATCAGGGACGGATGGCTGTGAACCTGACTGAGAAGAAGCCGCACTCAAGCTGCAAATATAAAAAAAACCCATTTTGATAGCGTAACACAATCGAGGTGAATATATATGAAATTTGTCAGAGTGAGAATATCAGAGGGAAAAAAAAAACTAATGTCAAGCGGTCGGTCATCTTTGCAGATGAATTTCCCATTAAATCTCCAGCTGCTGCTTTGTTGAATCTCATCATAGCTAAAGTTTTAGAGGTGCTACATGAAGCTTCTCTGCCATTCTCACCTAAAACGTCTTGAGTGATTCCTTCTTTTCTCATTCTTTACTTTTTTTCTTTATGACTGTCCTCCCGTCCTTTTCTGGCTGCTTTTTTCCCCACTCATTTTTTTAGCCCAGAACAATCCACTTTTAGAATGAGGATAATTTTTTTAAACCCCTTTTACTTTGTTACAGGTAGTCTGTTCCAGAAGCACAATTTCTTCCCATTTATTTAGCTGAATGCATGACAATTTAAACAAGTAGATAGAAGCAAAATACAATTTCTATCCCAATAAGGAGATCCATGAAGAGCCATTAGCTGAAAACTTGGCACACAGTAGTTGGTGCTTTCCAACTTAATCCCACTGTAAATTGTGTACTTCCAGGACTGGGACATATTTAAAAATAATTGCAGGCTGCACCGTTTTTTGTTTTGTTTTTCTTTTTTCTCCCACAATACACAGACTTGGTGGTGATAAATTGCTGAAATTTTTTGCAGTTGCTGTGGACACTGCTTGTTTTTTGATCGCTGGATAAAGGTAGGAATCACACCTTCCCTGACTCAGCAGGGAGTGTGTATTGAGAGTTGAGATTTAATCCAGTTTGGTGTGCTAATCCACCAAAGGTCAAGATTATTCTCTGGTACTCTTAAAGTGTCTAACAACTTTCAAGCATCTTTTGGGGATTTTGTCTGATGAATCAATGCAGTGCTATATTATGCAGAAGTTTGACTTGCAGGATAATCAAGTCGATAGATTTTACATGCTTTTTCAATGTCTTTTATTGAATGAAAATCTGGAAGTTATGTTAAGCACATTAATTCTGCCCTTTATACTTTTCTTTTTGCAATCACCTTCTGCCTTTGAAGCTGCATGTCTTTTGGAATATATCTCTACCAACTTTGTCCATTTAAACACTGATATTTTTGTTTATTTTCTTTGCAAAAGTACTCGAGTTCAGTCAGATTGGATTAAAAATGCCTGGGAAAATCTATTCTTTTGCCGCAAACTGAATTAAGGTTTGGACTGGATCACATGCATGTGTTTGATCTAAGCCATGAGATTGAAACCGAGGATGTATGTATACTTTTAGAGTGCTGCACTGCTAGGAAATGGAAATCCACCTCAGCCTCCCTGGTATTCAGCTCCATCCAACTTCCAGTTTTCCCAGTTTTCTAAAAAAAATATAAGAAAAGTCACAACCTGATACAAATGCCGCCACATTTCATCCCAATGTTTTGATGAGTATGGTAGTCAGAACATAAATTTAAACTGATTTCACTCTTTTTTTGCAATTATTTTCCCTTCGATTCACTATTACAAATTACTCTGTGTTGGTTTCACACATAAAGTTTCAACAATTAGCTGAAGGATGATGCACCGTTGAGGCCAAATGTCAGAATCGTTTCTCTGTTAGGCACCTGACTTGATTTGCTACTTCCTGCACATCAGGCTCAGTGGTCAGCGACATGAAGTATTGAAATCCTGAAAGCTCCCCAGTGAGCAGTAGATCTGATTTAGACGTCAACTCTCACCTCATTTAGTTGTGACAAACTGAGGGCTTGTTTACTTATTGTTTTCCACACCACATCCTGGAACTAAGAGACTTTATTGATTTCTAAGACAAAGTAAGGTTTGTTTTTTGTAAGGTTTTCAGTCAAAATCAGAATTTCTGACCAGAACTGCTACAGTATCATACAGCAGAAAACACCTTCAGTTGTTTTTATACAGGTTAATCTGGATATTCTTCTTTGGTTTTACAGAAAATCTGGAGGTCTGTTGATGAGGAAGAGTATAAGAATGTCTGACTTTCTGAAGGGGAAAAGAGAAAGAAAGAGAAGAACCGTAACACGGTCTGCCTAACAAATAACACTAGCGAGACTGTGGATGCTCGTGGTTTCTGTTTTGGTCCGTTGTCTACGTGAGCGCCGTGATTCATCAGACCCTGGCACAATGGCAGCATTTTAAAACAGATTTATTTCAAAGGGAAACTGCTAAGTTTTACCACAAATCTCTCACTAAAAAGTGACCTTTTTAGCAACATGTGGTAAGCACACTTGTCAAAAAAAAAGGTATTGAAGTTTTTTCTTTTTTTTGGTGAAGCGATGATTACATGAGTAACATTTCCCAATCTGTCTGTCTGTCTCACCCTCTCATGCATCCGGCCCGCTCGCCTCCACAACAGGAATATTAAATTCAATATTCCGACCAGATGCACAAACCTGCCGTTTTTCCCTCTTCTGAATGATTCAGGAGAAAGACTGAGAGGCATTGTGAGAGAATACGTGTTTATATTTATGTATGTTGCGCACACATGTGGATGTGGTGCGCCGCCCCACAAGTGCTGTTTCTAGTTGTAATACATGAAGGCCTCTGCAGCATTTAAACCACATGTTTTACATAACTGCTGCTCTAGTTTTACATGAATAAAACGTGTGTCCGTGCGTTTGCTTGCTTGAGCGCATAGGCCCAATCCGTGCCGCGGAGTGTTATGCTAATAAAATCATCACACAACATCTCTGACATCTAAGCAGAAACTAAAAAAAAAAACAAAAAAAAAAAACAGGAGAAGAAGACGAGAGCAGGAAGTGTCTTGAGGGAAACCTGTGGTTAAGGTTTCAAGTCGGAATGATTATTCTCAATATGATGGCAGGTTTATTTCCATACTAATTTCCAAGCATCGCCCCTTGAATCAAGCAGCGGTGTCTGCGGCTGACACGCAAGAAACTCGCCTCCAGCAGACACAGGAGTTGATTTGTGGGGGCTGAAATCTTTCGAATTTTACCGCGTCAAAAGTGTTTCCACAAATATCCCAGCAGGAGCGAGAACTGGATGTTAGCTCGGATTAAAACCACCGACAAGTGAGAAGAATAGCATTAATTATGTTGTTAAGTTGCAATGTTCTGTCGGGGAATTTTGAGTTATGTTCAGTGAATTTTATTCAAAACTAGCATGCAAGCACCATGGGAATGAGACTGTACTTTTTAAAATTATTTTTTATTTTTATTGCAGTTTAGTTTTATTAGCCTCGGTAATGAGTAGCTGACAGATAATCTCACCTTTTATTATTCTTTTTTAAAGATTTTCTCAAGATTTGAAAATATGAAAAATGTAAATTAAAACGATGAAAGAAAGAAATAGAAAAATCCGTGAGAGACCATCTAAAGTGTGCATCAGCTTAGATAAATAAAGCAAAAAACCCCCAAAACAAACAAAAACAAAAAAACCAGATCAACTATTTTAACAATAGATTTATTGTCCAGCTCCAGCTGTTGATCAGCACCAAAACTGACTGATTCTTACAGGAACTTAAAATATCTCGATGCACCCTGAACATTTTCAAGTTTTTTCACATTACAGAGCCAAATTTTATTAGGTTCAACTTTATTTTGGTAGACATAGCAGTCCACCTGTGCAACAAATATGCCAGCATCATGCTTTCTTCTTCTGTGGGACAGAGACTGTAGAAGAGGTAGTTTTTTCTGTGCTGTTACTTTCACTTATTTAAATTTGTTTTGCCTTGCAGGACAGTAAGGCTATCCTAATACAAAGACTTAGATGCAGTTAAATAACGGTTTATTTTAATGTTGAATACATCTAGTGGTTTTGTGATATGTTGACGTTTTATTTATTTTGCATTGATTTTCCCCTGTCTACATTTTGCATTAAAACTTGCCTCCAGCATCTGCCAAATTAGAACGAGTTTATCTGTGATCTAATGGGATTGGCTAAAGATATTGTGAGAGAAAAAAAAAAAGCATAGAAGGAATGGAGGACAGGTCACAAAGAAGAGAGTAAACGGTGACATTTCGTCATAATCTAAGAGCTGGAATTTGGCAGAGAGTTTGCGGTGGTGAGCGAAACCTCAGGGTAGAACTTTCCTTCTCTTCTGACTCCACCAAGACGATGACAGGAGATAACAAAGGAGGAATGATGTGTACTCGTAATGCATTACTTCTGCATGGGCGTACAAGTCAGTGC
Organism: Micropoecilia bifurca; assembly: GCA_903067075.1. Taxonomy (NCBI): domain Eukaryota; kingdom Metazoa; phylum Chordata; class Actinopteri; order Cyprinodontiformes; family Poeciliidae; genus Micropoecilia; species Micropoecilia bifurca. Next base: position 30,683 of record CAEGAF010042018.1, on the reverse strand, counting down.
AGTGACAGCTAAAATGACTGGAAACAAACTGTACCTCAAAAACAAATTGGCACGCTGCAGTCGACTGGCTGCCGAGCTAAAATGAATGATTCCGATGTAAAAAGTGCTCAGATGGATTATCTCTTTTTATGCCTTGCAAATTTTTCTTGCAAACCAGTACAAAAGTTGCTTTGCTTTGAAAATCTGTCACAGATTACCGATGGCCTTTGAAAGGGAGAAAACTACAGAGGGAAACTTTTTACATTGCGTTGCTTTAGTATTCCGCATCCATCATGTGCTTCTAATCTAAAAATATATCTATAAATACCCAGATGCTCTTCACGACTTTCTGCTAATTTATGACACAACACGGAAGATCATTATATGTCTTCTGTGTTGATCATTATATGTCTTCAGCAGTAAACATAACCAGACATATTGTTAAAACCTGCATATTTACATATTCTGTATGGAGTATAACATTATCTTATCTTCTGTCTGATATTAAATGTAATTCAAGTTTGTTAAACCAAAATAATTGGTTTAATATTTACTTTTAAGCAATATTTAACAATTCCTTCAAATTCAGAAGCTTAGTTTTTGTTAGAAATCTTTTTTGTATGATTTTGGTCAAACATACAGGGGGTTTCCATCCACAAGCTTCTCACAGTCGTTTGCTTTGCTGAAGCAGATTTGTGGGTCTCCTTCCTTCCTCAGCTCCAACTAAACATTTCTAAGAAATCAAAGATTTTGATGTACGTACTTTGTACGTAAGACACTTTATACCACTTACTAGCATTAGCTGCCATGTTTTTCTGATGTCTTTACATATTTGTCCTGTTGTTCCTTTCTCATAATGCCATCTATTTTGTAAAACACACTAATCCCTCCTGCAGCAAAATACCGACACACGACGCAGCCAAACCCCCAGCCAACAAACTTTCAGCCCCAAATTTAAGAACGGTCGGTAAAACGTAGGCTTTGGTCAACTGTAATCTGAATTTTTATGTTGCTTTTGTCACTGATATCAGTGATGTTTCACTGATGTTAAAATTTGTTTCATGATCCAAAACACGTAGATGTGAATAAAAGGCTAAAATAGAAGAAATCTGATGCTTATTGATTTGTCTGCATTGGCCTTAAAGCATGTTAAAGGACATGGCAACACACGTCAAGATAAGAAAAAAAAAACCCACATTTGAAATCAGCTTATAATTCTGTTTTTATTTACACAAAAGTAGATCTGCTGCTTTTACAGACTGATCTTATTTTTGAGATTGACAGGATGTCAAATACTTCATTTTTTTGTGTGCAAATTAACAATAGTGATAGCCTGTTTTTATCCTTCCTGGGTTCTATTTAGCATCATTGTCAATGAAATTAAATGCAAATTATCCGATTTTGTCAATTCTAATAATTAAAACAGCAGCAGCACTCTGCAATTATTTTCTGCAGAACTGTTTGTCAAAGTCCTTTTTTTTCTGGTTTGAGGCGTATAATTCCTACTTACTGCTTTGCTTTGGATGTATTTCAGAACTTTAAAAGCTCCAGTCAGAAACATTAATACATTTCATTACTATAAACCTTTTATCATGCTCAACAAAAAGAGCAGTTATTACAACAAATCTTTGCGTCTGCAGCTTAGAGTCACTGATTGCTTTGCCATATGCGCGCTGCTGCGTGTGCGTTCTGCGTGAGTAATACTGCAGTATAGATGAAATACTGGCGTCCGTCCACGGCTACGAGCTGCTGCGAGATTGTGTGTGAAACAGAGACCATGTGTATCACCGTGTGCGCCTTGTTTAAAGCCACGGCTTTTACATACTGGCTGCAAGACAAAAATAACAGCCCTGAAGGTAGAAGCAGACAAATCTAATCACACAACACGCAGGGAAAGCAATCACCTCTTCATTTAAAACTGAACATAGGTGCTCTTTCTTTAGCCCAGTCATTTCACATACATTCACTGTAAAAAAAACTGGACTGATGAAAGCTGTGGAAAGTTTAGGAAATGGTGAGTTTTTTGTTTTTTTTTAAAGAAAGTGTCAGCACAGTGGAACGTCACCGCTGTGTTTTCGCCCGGCTCTTATCCCCGTTTTCTAAAAAAATGGACCGGCATCAATCATGAAGTCATGTATTACGTTATGTTTAATTCAGATCAACACTTCTTGGGTAAACATCATGATAAACTTGTTAAATATAAACCATAGAGCTGTTCCGTCCATTAACAGGAGAAAAAGAAGAGCTTTGTGCTCTAAGGTTGAAATGGTAATCAAGAAAATTATAGGTGCCCCTCCACTGCTGCAGCTTTTTCCAGGAAGCAGTGTCGTTTTCTGGGCCGTTTTTGTTTTTCAAACCCTTGTTGTTTCCACTGCAGAAACCAGTGTCATGCTCAGTTATGTGTGTGTGAGTCAAAAGCATGAAACGCTCTGAGAAACCAAGGTAAAAGTTTGAATGGGTGACTGTTTGCAGGCCTCGAGTTGCAAACCGAGTGTCAGCGACCAAAACTCTGAACGAGCGAGTGGAGTTAATGACACTTCAGTGGGTTTTAGTTGCTGCTATGATTACGTTTAGAGGCTTACTTGACAGTTGCATCTTGTAACGTTCAGGATTATTGGACTCCAGTTTAAGACTCGTAAAGTAAAAGTAAACTCTCGTTTAACGGAGAAACAGTCAGCAGAACCTGGCGGGCGTTCGTCTGCCACAACTGACGAAGAAACAGACGAACTGACGTAGGATTGTTTTTGATGGTCATGAGAGTAAACAGAAAAAGATTAAAAAAAAAGAAGACAAAAAAAAACTGGACTAATCTATTTTGGACTATCAGAACAAGATTTCCCATAAAAAGTAGAATTAAACATGGCTGTTGAAACAATTCAGGATCTTGAATTTGTCCGAAATAATAGCCTCCCAAAACTCCTTGGGATAATTTAGATTTCAGACATGACAGACGAGCAATATTCTGATTTGGTTTTCTTTATGAGTGAAGAGCTCTTGTTTCAGTTGTATAAAAACTAATCAGTCTGAGGTAGAACCTGTCATCTGCGTCTTTGTCCAGGCTGAATGTTTCCAAACGAGATCTGGCAGCTCAGAGGAGAGCCAGGCGTTTTCACAGCTCTTTACGCTACGCATCTGTTACGGAGCGACACTGTTGAAGAGTTGAGTGAAACTCTTAAAAAAGAATAATTTTGCAGCCAAATCAGATGATGATCCAGACCCCATTGTTAGATGAGGGAAGAATAATGTTTGTGAACGGTCCCAAAGTGAAGGGACTTTAAGGCTAACCGTTCTAGAGGTTGGTTTCATTCAGGAAGACTTTTGGTTTCCAGAAAAGAACTGAACATTGGTGACCAAGGAAACGAAGGAGCCAGAGGACGACTGTGGAGCAAAGGGGACGTTCCAGTTGGGCTCTGACACAAGGAGGCCACACTCTACCACACTGGATGTTCACTAGATGAAGACTGGCAATCAAACAGCTCCTTCCATCTTTACAGGACTTAATGATGGAGTTGCAGTCAGGTGTCAGAGTTGCAGAGCGTCTGCTGAGCCCATTGAAGAACTATTTCTATTCAGGAAAGAGCCTCTTTCTCTCTCTCTCTCTCTCTCACACACACACACACGTAAATATATGCACAGTTGGGGTCTTCTATCATAATTTCAAAATTAAATATACAATAAGAAATAATGTTGAATCAAGACTTTTGTAGCAAATATAAATTAGGAAAACACTGAAGATCCTAAAAGCAGTGAAATTCAAGAGCATCAAAGAAGCCGTGGTTTTGTAAAAGATTCTTTAGAAGGGAAACGTCGTCAATAAACAACTGATGTGCATTTGGTGTGATAATGTAGCTATAAATTAAAACTTAATTAAGCCACAAACTGTCTCCTCTTGTTTGTTTTCTGCTGATTAGAAAATCTTGATAATTGCTGATGAGACCGATTTGCATAGATATGAGAAGACTTGACTTTCATCGTCACACTGTTGTAAGAAAATATATAGTATTGACTAATTTTATGTATTTAAAACAAGTCAAATTAGTTTCACTTCAGGCATTGGAAGTTCCAAGAAAAATCTGAAACTTTAAATATACAAAAAGAGAGGACAACAAGAGAGTTGAGAGCAGAAGGGGAAAGAGAGAGAAGTAAACTCTACAACAAACATTTTAATAGAAATAATTATTAAAAATATGGAATTGAAATTCAGTGGGAGGCGCCGTGATAGAGGGTGACAGGGTGCACCAAGAGAAATGCTCCCGGTGAAAGAAACACAGACAGATGATGAAAGCGGGAGACAGAGAGAATCATAGTTTCCATTTTCCAATGCGTCACATGAAAACAGTCTATTCATTAAAGCATCAAAACTAACACGCGAGGGTCTGACCACTTCAAAGCGTGGGACGAATATAAACAGAAAGATTCAGAAGGAGAGGGGGAGGAATGACAAAGATGGCCTCTGTTTCCTTTGCCAGCATCAAACATCAGTGTTTAGGTAACGTACAGTGTGCATACATGGCCGTGCTTATGAAGTCAAGGCTGCTTTCAGAGGATGTATGCACTAGCAAGGACGTGGCCAGAAACAGCTGCTGCTGCTGGAATATATTTTTTAAGTTACTATAATAGGAAATAACTTAAAGGTGCTTAACAGTATTCCTATTGAAAATAACCAATTTTAAGAAGGTCATTTGAAGATTTGTTAGTTTAAGTTCTACTAACCATTAAGAGTCATGTAAATGTCTTTATGTTGATGTCCTACTTTCACATTTAAGATTTGGAAATGCTATAAAATACCTATTCATTCTCCTATTCTCGGTTGTCTGGGACACGACGACCCTAAGTGCTCAACTAGGAGACAATTGGACTTTTTATTTTATCTTCGACAAATAAGACAGAGACGTTTGGTGGCCTTTAAAGCACTCAAGATTACAAAGCTGGTCGTTCATTCTATACTGGTTACATCAAGCTGATAAAAATTTAGGGATTTCTACCTAAACAAGTCCTTCAGCCCACAGTTTTGTATCCGTGGCTTCTTTCCAGGTACTCCAGCTTCCTCCCACAGTCTCAAAATACGACTGCTAATTGGGATGAGCGCTTCGGTCTGCGGACTGGCAACCTGTTTTGGGTGAACTCAGATGACCACTGGAGGTAGGCACAAGACATCCGTCTGTCCATCAGTCGCAATAACAAGCAAGATTGTGTGAAGGAAGGAAAGCAAGTGTTGCTCTCCTGAGTAATGTCAGTGAAAACATGGAAAAAAGCAGGTCAGCAGTCATGAGAACGGTTTGTATGATGATATGTCAATACAGTTTTTGCATTAATTTTTCAGGAGGGAAGAAAACAGTTCAGTATATCTTTTTTTTATAAAATGGTCATTGAAAACACAGATTTACCTGAATTTAACTTCATATTAGATCAAAATTAGGTGTTGGATATCTGGCAAACCTACAGCAGCAGATTTACTTTTGTCCTGCTGTGTCCTGAGTGTAAAGCAAACCTGTGCACAATTGAAAATGTGGAAAATCTGCTATTTTTAAAACACTTTTTATGCATATTTGCTATTATTTTGTTCATATCACACACGGATAAAGCCTCTTGGTTTGGTTTACAAATGGATTTTTCTTTGTTTCAAGTGTTACCCTGATAGAGGGCAGTCTTTTTCCAGTCTTCAACAAGAGAAACATAGGAGTTACTAGAGCAATGCAGAAGAAAAAAATATTCCTGTGCTCTCATAGTATCAGCTTCACACTTTGAAAAACTCTCAATGAGAAAAATCAAACAGTAGAACAAGACATTAATTCGACTTTTACAAAGTAAATCTCAAATCATCTGATAGGTTTTTAGCATTGACTGCAACAATGAATCAGAGGAGAGTCTAGTCTGAATCTGTACTGCTATTCCAAATAGATTTTTTTTTCTTTCTAAGACTAATTTGAATGATTTGTAGAGGAAAAGCAGAAATAATAAAGTCTACATAATTTTTGTGTAAGAGAATGGCTTTCTTCCCTCTTTATTAGTTTTTGGCAAACCCCAAACTCCACAGTTTGGGAACTCGCTGCAGGCTCTCTGACAACATAATGCTATGATTTATTCACTGTGGTTCAGAACTACACTGACACATATTTTGGCCTGTATTATTCAATCTCTGCCCAGGGGCCTCTAAACAGCAGTGGTCTAAACTTGCTAGCTGCCCGGGGTAAAACGCCCCGGCGGTCACGAGGCAGTTTTTGCCATTGCTCTGTTGAGTAATCTTTGCCGTTACGATTGTGTATGTGATGAATTTTCCAATCACTCCATTATTCACCTTCTCCATCCATCCCTTTTTATTCGTGCGTCCCTCCATTTTCAGCCTTTTTTTTTTTACTTTTTGTCTCATTCCCAGTCACTCTAACTCCACACTGCCCCACTAACATGCTGTTAACCTCCCAGTATAAAGAACAGCTGCTTTTGCTCTGTGTGAGATTTCATGGCCTTACAAGACAGGTTACATCGTCTCACGCCTCAAACAGCGTCACGGCTTCTTCACCTGCTTCTGCCAAAAATCCATTCATTTATTAAATACTGTAGAGAACTACACTGTTGTCTCAGCCTCATTTCTCATCACTTCCTGGGAAATTATTGGAATAAATTTGTTGATTCTACTGCTTAGCACCTTTTTTAAAATTAAAAAACCTACTATAATTATATTTCACATGATACCAAGATGTTGGTAAAATATGTTAGTCATCATTTATTATAATTACACATTTACATTTGTGTTACCTTTGTTTACTTATTACATTATGTTTATGTTTTTGATACTTATCTACTCATTTTTTCTTTTGCCTATTTTACTCACTATGCCAATAATCATTTTGCAATTCATTGATTACAGTGTTTTTACCTTATGTTCAAGTAACTTTAAAGGTTGCAGACATTCTTGTGGAAAGTTCATTGTAACTTTTCTATGACTTTTACCAGCCATAATTTATTTATATATTTTTTAAAACTTCCCTATTGTAGAAAATTAGTCTCCTGTGCTGAATAGCAAAAAGCTGTTGTTCTGCAGATTACTCGTTGTAAACTCAGCACAAAAATCCTTCAAACATTTGTGAGTATCTGTTTCTTATTTGATGGTTTCTCAAACATTTTTCTGATAGGCATGCACAATATTGCAAGTCAGCTGCACAGTAAATGTATGTTATTGGTAATATGTTTCTTTGTGATGAAAAAATAAAATAAAAATCTGAGCAGGAATCCAAGCAGACTGGTGCTTATTGTTTACATTAAATTACATCTTATATTTATAAGATGTCTATTCTATTGGTATTTTCAATAGATAAAACATCAATTTTAATAAATACATGCAGCCTAATGTTGTTTTGGGCTCTAATTATCTGCCTGTCAGTGTTTCCTAACGTTGGTCCTCGGGGGCCTCTGTCCTGCATGTTTTAAGTGTCTCCCTTTTGGCACACCAGACCTGAATAAATGGGTGATTAACAGGCCTGTGACGCACTTGATGGCATGCTGGAGCTAACGGTGTCATTGGAATCAGGTGTGCTGAAGCAGAGACAACGAAGACACGAAGGACGGCAGGTCCTGAAAACCAGGCTTAAAAAAAAACTCCCCACTGTGTTAAAACCTATTGTTTGTTAAATCATTGAGAAAAATGTAATTAAAACTGAACCTGCGTTTCTTTGTGACGGTGTTACAAACTGCCAAATAGGTTATGCTAATTATGAACTTTTGGATAGCTTTGCTGAAACCCTCCGTTCAAGGAGGAGGATTCAAATGTTCCTTTTACGTGTGAGGATGTGAGCAAATCAAAGTTGGGTTGTACAGTACATGTTGTACATGGATGTGTATACAACAATACGTACAGTATACACGAACACACATGCAAACAATTGCTCTTTTTCCATTAACTATTGTTTTCCTGCCTACAACATGCGCATGTCCAGATGCCCCCCGTAACCAGAAAACGGGCCAACCAAAACAAGCAGAAGAAACAAAAACAAATACGCTTAAACCAAAATGAAACATTTTATCATGCTTTAAGCACAGTTCACTCGCATAAACACATAGATATAGTCAGAAACATTTCGTCTCTGTGAAACAATGCAACGATTATCGGATTATCGTTTCATCTTTTGTTGTGGTGGATCTGGACTGCTGATTTAAAATTCTAAACAGATTCCATGAAAGGATTCTTTGAAGTCTTCTTCTCTTCGTTTCTCTCTCCCCTTCTTGTCTCATTTTTTTATCTTTGCATGTTGCTCGATCTGTCTTGAGTTGTTTGTTATGAACCAAGGCTTCTCGCCAGTGAGCTGCTGCTCATGTTGGTCTCCAAAACAATCATGTTTTTCAGTTTTGATCATTTGCTTCTTTACCTTCAGTAGGTCAAAGATCAAATTGGATCTTTTTGATCCTCTTTTATTTTTTAAATTTCCACCCTAGAATCTCTGCTGCTTCTTCTTCTTGATGCATTTCTGCCTCCCTTGTTTTCAGCTCACATATGTTGCGGTAATAACACTAATTGAGCATTTTTAAACATCCCTTAACCTAATCCATGTTCCTATGATGACATAATTAAATTCCACTGTCAGATTACCAAACAGATTTATCTGGGAAGGAGACACAAACACAAATGCACATATCTGCTCAGTCACTTGTCCGACTGGCATGTTCCTCCAGCTGAAGTAAATAACGAGGAACACCAACGTGGTCTCGGTGTGCGTGATTGCCTGTGTGTGTGTGTGTGTGTGTGTGTGTCTGTGTGAGGGAACACCAGCGTTGATGGTTGATGAAGAAAAGATGTAACTATTAAACCCATTAAAAGGACGATTCAACAGTCACGCTTTGCCTAGATGCAGACGTGGGGACCATGCAGACACACATGAGCAGATGTTTTGCTTGAAATCCAACGGAGGGAAGTAAGTTTAGATTCTTTATCCCTACGGGAAGTTCTTTGCCTCTGAAAACGATTTGGTCAACCTTCGTGAAAGCTCAGGACTTTATATGTGAGGAAAGCGCTGGGAGAACACAGATAGGAAAATTCTGCATCATTGTGTGTGTGAGCCCATAAACACGTGTTTGTATTAGCATGTTATCAACAAACGGTTTCTGTCCAGTAAAAAAAAATCTTTGGACGTAAGAAAGACAGTTTTTCCATTACTAATTGGTTTGTTGTTGCTGTTGATTGTTTATTTGTTTTTGATTTTTATCCTGTTACACAGAATCCTAGTAAAATAAATTAAATGGTGGGATCTCCGACTCCAGACTTCACCACACATGTCATGTCAGGTGACTGAATTGTTATCAAGTTCTGGAGAGATCCAATGTCTAAATTCATCCATAGAAAATAAAAAGAAAATAAATCATTTTTTTCTAATGACAAAACATGAATAAGAAAAAAAAAGCTTGTGTGAATAGCTAAAGTAACAAATGTACCTTAATGTGCATTAATACGCACAGTGGAAACCATCTTGTCTTTTTTTATTTCTGCTCTTGAGTTTGTAGCCAAATCCACTCAAGGGAAAATAAATGGAGCTCGTGGATTGGCTGGTTTGAAAACACCACCAAATAGTGTGTAAAGTAACATTGAACCTCGGTATCTCACCTTTCCAAGTTGCATTTTCTCTTTGGAGTACTTTTTGAATATTTTTGGTTTGCGGCATTTAAGTAGATAGATTAACCACAAATAATATCCAAGATTTGGTGATTAGATGCAAATACTGAACCATGGACATAATTACATTCCATTGACGCATTGTATTCACTGTTGATTGAGAAAGTCAGAGACTCAAGTAGATGTAGGAAAACACATAGACAAGGTCTGACATGTCTGCTTAGAAATATCAGCTGAGTTAGAGCCTGATCAGAGAACCCAAACTGTCGTACGTCTCAAAATACGCAAAAAACGTTCATAAATTGACCTTTACAAGAATCCAGAGATCTCAATGCAATTCACATACAGCCTAGAATCAGATAAAAGACTCGGTATAACCACAAGTGTGAACATTTTGAAGGACGCAGGCAGTTAGAACAGCAGGCAAGTAAATCCTTTCTAGATAAAAAGGCTGTATTTACAATCCATTTCCACTCTTTTCAAAAGCTGTGCAAGAAGACAGACATTTGTTTTGTTGTAAAGTGGGACTGAAAGCATCTGATCACTGTCACTCTGCTGTCAGGAACCAGACACAAGCGCCCTGCATGCTTTTATCAAAAATAAACTTTGAAGTCCTTTTAAGGAGAGAAACGCTTCTTCCACCAGTGGCTGTTCAAAGTCAGATGGATCCACGGGGAGAAACGGCTGAACCTCAAGGGACTAAAACTGTGGAGGAACGCCCAGTAACACTGGAATTGTCTTAGAGACCAAAAATATCTCAAAGCTCAGGAGTGTAATGTACACTCACCAGCCATTTTGTTTGCTTTCCTAGTTTAACAAGGTGTCTGAAATGTCTTTTTGAGACTTTGGTCCATATTGACATGATAGCATCACAAAGTTGGTACAGATTTCTTACCTGTGTATCCGTCAGACAGCGTGCGAGATCTGGTAACTCCAGTGAACTTGTTCACTTCAGTTAAGTTACAACCACTGTTGCCTTTGTATTTAATCCCTTTCAGTTTTTTGTTGCATGCTGGCTGGATTGTTCTCTAGTTCAGATCATTCTCTATAAAGGCAGCTTTGTGTGCAGATCCAAGTTGATCAAATGCTCAGAACTATCATGCTCTGTTCAAAGCCACTTAAATCCCATTTCTTCACCATTACAATGGTTTGTTTAAGCTTCAATAAGTTGTTTTCACTTTAAACGGGTCCAATGACCTTTGGATTTGCAGCAATGTTGTTTTCTGATTCACTGTTTCTTAACAAGCATCTGTCCGTCTGTCCTTGTGTCCATGTCCAGCAGTCGTTGGGTACGGCCTCGACAGGTTGCCTTTGTGTGGCGGGGTGAAGTCCACTTCTTATTAGCTGAAAGAGCAAACAGAAAAAGGGGTTTAAAGTGGCCTAGTCAAAGTCCAAACTTAAATCTGAGATTCTGTGGCTGGATCTGACTGACTAGGTCATTTATCCTAGAATAAATTGCTGAAAAAAAAACTTCCAAAGTGACTGAAATAAACCATTTCTGCAAGGATGAAGGAGGCAACATCTTTTCCCTAGCTAATAAATCCAATCATCATTTGAAACATATTATCCATGTCTGACGCTAAAATGCGTTTGACGATCAGAAACAGTTAAGTTTGAAAAAACAAGTAAAACAGTAAAAGATCTGTGACTAAAGCAAATACATGTTACAACATTTTGCATAATAATTCAGTTTGCGTTGATTAACACGTTTACATTTGTTCGTTTGCGCCGAGAGACGGGAGTGTTACTTTGTCAGCTGTGCATAACGCCATACAAAGCCTGGTGGAAACACACCAAGTTAAGAGGATTAATTCCTCTCTGAAACCAGATGCCTTGGTTTTTCAAGAGCGGTCACACTTTCTAATCCTACAAACAACGCCTTTTTATACCATCTATTTCATAGCGGTTAGCGGCAGCTTTGCTGAAAGTGGAAGACAAATCTTTCTGTGTTTACATAACTCCTGTTGAACGTGCCATATGAAAGGAGCTGTGAAAAAACAGGAGCTTTCAGATTAGCCCCCTGGAGACAGACTAGAATCCATTTTCTCTAATTCAGCTTTAAAAGTTCAGTCTGTGAAGCAGCAGTAATGGCAGAGTTTAGTAATGATTCATGTTATAGTAATGATTCGTTCTCATCCCACCAACACGCACACACACGCACCTACATGCACACACACACACACACACACACACACACACACACACACACACACACACACACACACACACACACACACACACACGCACACACACACACAAACACACACACACACACACACACGCAGACACAAAAACATTTATGATTATCCTTGATAAAAATCCCCCAAGCACAAAAACACAAACACAGAAGTTCATTCATGGGAGGAATAGATTGCTGAAAAGCATAATTAATGGAGCTCTTTGCAGCACCCTTAAAAATGCACAAACAGACACAGATATTAATACTTTCCGTTTGCTCTGCCTCTGAGCACAGCATACGTCGCTGGTTGTCATTCATGTCGACGTTCCTCGCCTGTAATTTGAATGAATGCGCGGCGTTGAAAGCCTGCTTGGAGTCCGCTGACCCGAAACTTGTTAAATGATAAAGTGGAGCTGGTGAACATAATGACACAGGGACACAAGATAAGCCGAGCCTTTCAAGAGGACTATCAGAATGCTAATCAGCGGCAGAGATTCCTTTATTTACCCGACCTCTGTTTGCTCGGGCTTTGCTTTCTTCAAAAGCGGCGCTTACTTTTGGATTATAACAACAATGGATCATGATGGTCAATGTCATTTAAAGGGTGCTTTTTAAAATTAACGTTAATAGTGAATTTTAAAAAAATTGCACACTTTATTAAATTCCTTGAAGAGGAACATTTTTTATTTTAATAGTTGCGTTGGGATTTTTCTCCCTTTAAAATGTGCTACTTTAGGGGTGACATGTTTAGTTTCCTTGTTTGTAAGAGAGAAAAATATGATCTATATGGTAGATTATTATTATGTTACTCTGTAAGTTTAAAGTTATCTTCCTCCCTTACCCTGGATTTCTGAATCCCACTTTACTTTGCTGTTCCTCTGCAGACTTGGATGGAACATCAGCCTCTGATTGGATTTGTATTTTTTGCATAATAAGCACAGATTCTGAAGTCCCCAACAGTTGGTTTTCATCTGTTCCCACTCAAAATATTTCTGCCTTTTTAGCTGCCAAATGTTCCAGTGAGTTCACCAGCTTGTCACTAAATTTGTTTATCTGTCCCGCTCTTTCACAAAGAGTGCGCTCTGGGATTATCGACGCCTTCAGTGGAACAGCTATTTGCTGCAAGAGAACCAGAAACACCACTGAGAGTGGAAATATAAACAAAACACTGCAAAACTGTGTGCTATGAAATAGTTAAAAACAATTATCAGAACTAAAATTCAGTCTATCTATTGTAATGGATTGATTTTCAATGTTAATCCATACTAATGTATATAAATTAACCTTCTCTCATGTATCTTATCTGTCAAATTATAAGATCCTTATTTCCTAACAAGCAATTTTTATTACAAATAAAAACACAGAGTTGCTTAGCTTCAAAATTAACACTAGAGACATTTCTAGCAAATTGAATTAGAGAAAGATGCTAACTTTAGCCATTTAAACATAAAAAAACCCTTGATCACAATCACGTATAAATTGTGCTACAGCTTGCTTTGCCCCCATCAAACTTTCACAACTGTTATTTATTTACCAAATAAGCCACAGGAGGCCTGAAACAACCAACAGGAATGTTAATGTGCCTTTAACATGCAAATTAACACGTACTCACACTTCACGCAGTTTGATGGCAGATAGCCGTTTTATGGAGCCTCAGAAGAACTCCTGAGATCTAATTACGTTTTTTGCTGAATGTGTTACAGTGACAATTGTTTGCATTATTTTTGTCACATAGCGTGTAGGTTTAAACAACCAATCCTGCTAAAGACTAAAGAAAAAAGTCTATCTATCTATCTATCTATCTATCTATCTATCTATCTATCTATCTATCTATCTATCTATCTATCTATCTATCTATGCCTTGACTCATGTATATTTATGATCAATCATCTCTGAGTGCAGCTAACCATGGTCTATTCGATCGTGCTGTAACACTCCAGGATTTGCAAATTTAAATTCCTGCTTCAACGAGTAAATAACTGATTCACCATCTATTTCTGGCCTATACATACACACACACACATACACACCCACTCAAAGGTGTTGTGCCAGATCACAGCCTCTCAGTTATAATTAGATGTTTAGGATCCATTTCTTTCACTACTTAATCCTCTCTCTATTCCATACTCCCTGTTTCTCTATTTCACTTTGCTAGTAATATCAGTAACTATCCTGGCTCCTTCCCAAAAGTCTGCCTGGAATTGAGTTCTGCTGCTGTTGTGTGAGTGTGTCCTCCAGTGCAGATTTCTCTCTGCCAGAGTAATTGCTTGTTAAGCCGTTTCAAAAGCAGGTGCAGTGTGTCTGAATGAGTTCTCTGTTTTCTGAGTAGCTAACCGCCTTAACCTGCCAACATACATGCGTGCACGTGCGTGCATATATGTGTGTGCATGTGTGTGTGTTTGTATGCACAAATGTGAAATGTAGGTGACGTTAGGCTTCATGTCTGACAGCTTCCTTCTCTGAAAACACACCTAAGAAAACACACACTGCCTGGTTCACATGTGGCGTAGAAATCAGGATCCTATTAAAAAACCAGGGGTGGGGAGGGCGCCCAGGGCTTCACCGCCACACATGCATGTGTACGAGCAAATACGGATGCAAACACTCTCTTATTAAAAGACAACACTCGCCATATGTCTCTGACAAATGAAAAATCCCACGTCTCAGAGAGTCAACATTTCCTTCTCAGACCTTATTTTGAGACTTTATGAATCTGCAGTTTGTGGAAGTGCTCTGAGCACTAATTCTGTCACGCAAAGCTCACCTACCTTTTCTAAGATTAGCCGGCAGCTCGCCTCAGCATTTAGAGCGGGTCAGAAAGTTTTCCTCAACCTTACAACAACCCAAAACTTCACAGACGTAACGGTTGGAGAGGCGACCGAACAATACAGAGACACAGACTCTCCATGACAGAAACGCCTGTCAATCAAACTAATTTTGTGCCGTGTTTTGATTATTTCATCTGTGAAAAGGCCATCTCACAGAGTTAGCTGGAGCCAAACTAAGCTTTGACCTTCAGGACGCAGGAGGAGAGGAATGGTCCCTAACAGTAGCCGTCCCCCTGACCGGACTTGAGTGCCAATGTCACTGCACTTCAGTTATTTCCACATCCACTCCATTTAGCAAGGAAATTACATCCTGCAATGTGACAGCTACAGTTTCAGGGTGTCAAGGGGAGCAAATGGGTTGGTGATGAACTTGATGATGTAGTCCATGTTGTGCGTTTCTGAAATTGTGTGCCAAAGTCTCATGATGTAGAAACTCTATAGATTGTGATGGACTGACAACCTGTTCATCACGTATGTGCAGCTTACTCCTCTCCTAAAGGAGCAAGCGAACATTTAAAATGGAGGGATGTATTCCAGTGGGACTGATTTGATTTAAGCATTTTCTGACATCAGACTTAATGAGGGAAAGCAATGCTCTTTAATCAAGCTTAAAGATAGTTCTCCCAGACATTTCACAGTAAACATGTTGCGGGGGGTTTGGGGGCTTTTGCACCAAATTCAGCTTTGCATTTTAAGCTATTTTTTTCCTGCAACTTTTGCAAGATTTTCCTGAAGCTAGCAATATTTTTCTCAGTCGTCGAGCAGGAAGGCAGTCTTGCAGCTTCATTAGCATGTCAATCAATAATTGCAAAACCACTGTGTTTGTCAGATGCAAATGATTTTCTACCATCCATCCATCCATCCATTTTCTTACACCCTTTATCCCTTAATGGGGTCGGGAGTTGCTGGTGCCTATCTCCAGCTGGCGTTCCGGGCGAGAGGCAGGGTACGTCCTGGACAGGTCGCCAGTCTGTCGCAGATTTTCTACCACTTTTTTTTATTGCTGCAAAGTTATGAATAGGTATGTGGGCTCTTACACACATAATGTTTGGCTTTGTCTGTTCAAGATTATAATTGTGAATTAACCTGCTTCACTGAATAAAGCTGCAAGGTACAACGTCAGAGCACAGAAATAACCCATCAAACTAAAAAAAAAACCCCAGCAAAGTAATCCACCCTGAAACATATTTTGCAATGGTTAGTTATTATCTTGTCAAGCAGACAATTTTGAGATAAAAATATTGATGATCATGTTTATACTGGAAGTCTCTTTTTACATTTTAAAGTAATTTTCGCCCCAGTTGGTTGTTTATAAGACTGGTTTGTAAAAACTATAAATATTCTAAAAAATATTCATTCTACCTTTACAGTCAAAATTAATTCTAAGGCCCCAGAGTGTGTAAAGAATGGTGGAGCATAAGAACCAGAGCCTTGGCATGCAGACTGCTTCTTCAAACATTTGTCAAAGCATGGGTTGCTCACAGTAGCAATGCAGTCAGTTGTGACGTTTTCTGTCTACTTAGTATTCAACTATTAGTGGCCTTATAAAAAAAGCATTGGAGTCAGTGGTGTAGCGCATGCTGCTATTGCACTTAAGTGAAGAGGAGACGTGTTCTCTGGATGGATAAATGCCTCTGACTGATAATCCAATGGATGAGTCAGGGTTTGGGAGTTAACAGGAGAATGACTCTTTCCTGACTTGCATTGTGTCCAGTGCAAAGTTTTGTGCAGAGGGTAATATTGGGCTACCCATAAACTCTTAATGCTTCAATTACCAAGGCTTTTTGGACAATTCAAAACTCCTACCTATGTGGGAACACTTTGTGGATGGCCTCTGTCTGTTAATTAATCTGTAAGACAAGGTAAATAAAGACATGGATGCATGTCATCTGCATGGAGTCCAAACATCAACTCAGAAGAACATTTACAGTCAGAACAGAGACCATAAAGGTGTTTTATGAACTGAAGTGACAGTTTCAAGTATCTTTAATAAAGCAAATAATACATAAACAACAAGACCTAACATATATGCAACTCAACAGCTAAGCAACTTGTTGCTAAAAAAAATCTTCAAATAAAACTTTTCAATTTAGAAAATTTTTAATTTGCTTTTGCTATCTTCCTAAGCAGTATTAATTAAATTATTTTAGACAGCTTAGATACAATCTTTGTGCTAAAATAAACAGAAAATAGGATTGGCACTAAAACGTATAGAGAAACAAACCCAATGAGAATCTTATAGATACAAGAGTTAGTATGTCTGAGAGGAAAAAAAAACTTGGTGCAGGGTTTTCCTGGTTTCATGCTTGTCTCATTCTAAATCTCCTCATTTAAAAAACATGGTAAAATTCATTTCTCACACAGATGGGAACAGGCAAGACTGATTTCATTAAAATACCCATCTGTTGGAGAGTGAGAGGAGTGGAGGGAGGCAAAGAGAACGAAAAGGAGAGAAATAAAACAAACAAGGGTGAACCAAACAAAACACTTCTGTCGGCCCGGAATAATTTGTTTCCCCCTCCGATGAGGTGAGGTGTGTGTTTTTTGGTACTGATGGGTTTCAAATTTGAATGGACAGGCAAGCAGAGCCAGTCAAAGGGAAAAACAGACACATGTGAAATAGGGCAGAGTGGTAGTTGGACTGGAAAAGGTCTGAACTCAGGATGCCTTGAAATAACAGAGAAGAAGAATAAGAAAGCCAATGTGTAGAAAGTGGAACTTTGATTTAAAATTGCTTTTGTAGTCCTTCCACCTAGTGACAATTTTGAAAACAAAAACTTGATTAACGCATTTATTTTGGCCCAGAAATGGTACCAAAGACTCTTTTTGAAATTCTTTTTAAATGAATTGTCACCTGCTGGGTTTGAAGTGGCAGATGGTTTGATGATGAGCTTTAAAGTCCCGTTTTACAATTAAAACTCATTAGTTAAAGTGTTTTCATTGATATGAAAAATATCCCACCATAAATAATGTTGAATCATATCTTTGTCGTTTTTAATCCTTTCATGCAGTCCACAACTGTCTAAAAGCTATTTTCCAGTGTTTCTTGTGGATTTTTGTGTCATAAAGGCACACAGACCACTGACGTGGACACTAATGCAAAATACAAAACACACTTCTGGCCATCCACTGCAAGTGCAAGAACATTTTTGTTAAATCCAACATCACAGATAGATGAAAAACCATACCGACCAACCCAGTCCCTCGGTCTGCTGTAGACAACTCTCAAGTAAAAAAAAAAAAAAAAAAATGTGACATCAAGTAATCAATGAAAAACAATACGACTGATGTATTTTTTCAAATAATAACTTTGTATTTGAGAAAATTAGGAAAAAAAAATCTTGGAATTTTTTTTGTTTGTTTTTTTACAAAATCTTTTCCCCGCCTTTTTCTGTGTCTTAAGAAAATTAAGAAATACTTTGGAAAAATCCTTGACATAAAAAAAAAAATCATAATTCATGCATTAAAATTTATTTTATTCATCTAATATTAAAGATGTACTTTTTCTACGTGTGCATTAAGGATTATCTTTGAGCACATTTAATACTTTGCTAGGGGTTTCAGTTGTGATTAATTCTTCACAAGTTTTCCATTTTGGCCTAATCTTTGTATTCTACACATTATGTGAATTTTTTTCTTTTTATTTATGACCAGTATAAAACAGGATAATTTAAAACTCCATAACTTTCTTTCTTTTTAATTTTTCTTTACTTTGACCGCTTGTTGACATTAGACTAAAAAAAGGAAGCAGTAAAATAAATCACTGTGTTTCAAGGCAGCACAGTTAGGAAAATTCACGTTGTTGTGTCGCCTGTCACATCTCTGATTTCTGAACAACGGCGAGCTTCCAGAAACCGACACACAGGTGCTGCAGTGTTAGTGTGTCTGTGTTTCCGCTCGAGTGAACAATGATTGCATAATGAGGGGGTCTATCAGGGAACATAATTGTTACTGAAGACCAGCGTTAACTGTGACATGTTAAACTGGCCATTGTGGATGTAATCAGGAGGGAGTCTGCTATGTTGTCAAGTGCAAGTGGAGCTTTTCAGAAACGCTCCTCCCGGAACAAAAGCCACTGAAAACACACACACTCCTTGAAGTCACGGGGCAAACGTAATTGTCAAAAGATTCGAGTGATGACTTGAAACCTTGATTTTCAGATTAACAGGGATGGCGCACCTTTTACCGCCGTAAAACCTGGGTGCCAATTTTTTAAAAAATATATATATTTATTGAGTTTTCCAAAATACAGCATACAAAAATCATACACAAGAGTATGAAGTGTATACATATGTAACAAATTACTGTATAAGAAAAATATACTCTTACCAATACAACAATACAAATAAAAACATACAATAACTAAAAGTAAAATAAAATAAGAACAAGTCAAGGCAATTATCTAAATAACTGGATACACTGCACTGGTTACCATTTATACTTTAGGATGATACTACCTGTCTATAAAGGCAGGGGTGGAAAGAGGCTGAGCGAGCCCAGGGGTCAGTCTTAGACTGAGAAAGATGGTCACCTGGGTGCCAATTTGAGGACTTTGTAGAGCAAAGTTTAATGCATCAGAAAATAGATTAACTTGTTTTTTTGGAAAACGTTTAACGTGGTAATTAAGTGCAATTAGGTTTGTGTGGAGATCAAAGACGAATGGGACTATTTTTCATCTGCTTTCCTTTGAAAATGTTACAATTTCTCACCCCTGAAGAAGTGAGAAATTGTATACATTTTTAAAGATTTTACATGTTTCTATTTCCTATAGTTTAAAATGCAATTAAAATGATGGTTCTTTAGTTTAAGCAGGCAGGAATGTGCTATCGTGGGTACTCACAAGAAGATAGGTAAGGAAGACAAAGCAACCACTAATTCGCTGCCTATTATAAAGCAGCTCAGTGCCAAATTTACCCATCATTGTTAATTCGTAACGACTCATCATGTTTATGCATCACGAACATGACTTAAAAATTAGGAGAGAGCAGTACGGTTTTTATTGAAGCTAACAATAAGCTACTTAGAAGGAAGTCGGGTTCAGTCAGAGGCGGTGGGTGTGATCGTATAAATAAAACACAAGCAGGGGGAATTGCAGAGTGGATGCAGTAGCGGCGGTTATGGAGGTTCAGTGTAGAAGATGAGCTCTGGAGAAGCGGCTCTGTAAGAGTCAGCGATGCCCCTGTTCTGGTGGCTCTTGGCGAGCTGATCCGCCGCCGTGAAGCAGCAGTCTGGATTGGCCCGATGTGTTGCGTCAGCAGCCGTCACTTGATGACCCCAGTGGCCGAATCTTGGCACGAGCTTTTATGAGAGAGTTCAAGTGGAGTGAAAGCATTTTGTAGGCCAACCTCCGTGACTTGAATTTGATATACGACTCATTTCTTAAATGTTTATTTCAACTAAGCAAATTCTAAATTAAAAGTTTGCTCAAAATGATCAGCTACTTGGAGTAAATTAACAGGCTGTTTTTAAATTAGAACAATTGTCACAATCCACAGGTGCTTGTGTTTTAATAATTTCCTTGTTGGTCATGTATGTTGGCATTTTCAGTGATTTTCTCTGTTCATTATTGTTAGTAAGACATGGCCACATAGGTTTGTTCCCTTGTGTTTATTAGTTCATACTTGTGTTTTGATGTTTGTTCCCTTAGACTGATTTCTCATTTTGATTCTCAGCACAGACTCCCTTGCTTAAGCTCTCTGCTTTCTTCCTGCCACAGACAGCTGTACCACATTTTCTCTGATTAGTTCATATGATTCCGATGTCACTTTTCCCATCCCTCCATCAATAACTAAGCAACTATTTAGAGCTGAATTCTTCTGCTTAACTGCCTGTGTCCCATGACTTGCTCTGCCTGCAGTTTTCTTTTGTGTTTTCTCCTTTTCATGAAGCTACTCTGTTTTAAAGGAGGCATATCTGCTCCTGGGTCCTTCCTAACCTAAAACATGATAATAACAGACCGCCAAGAATTTCCAGTTTCAATTTTAGGCCACAATATGAGTAAAAGTATATTTTATATAAAACATATATTTCGGATGCCATTATGGCACAAACTCAGCAACAAAGACCAGAGTTAATATGCAACATTCTCTTTGAATGTTATTAAAATACCACAGATGACAATATTGAGAAAACTCTTTATTTATGGCCTTAATATGACTTACTTGTGGAAGTGGGTCTTAGTTTTTCTTGGCAATTGGTAAATGTCACGTAGCAGGAACAAGAGCAGACATTTCCATCTGAATCTGTAAAACAAGATCAATAGATGTATATTTTTTATGGTTTGATGAATTAGACACCAACTAGAAGATGTTAAATTTTAAAGATCTACCTGAAGCAGTTTGGCTGCTAGTTGAGAAAGATATGATTTTATTTATTTACAATTTAGCCCTTTTCTGAGTTATGAAATTAAATTTTTGCCGTGTTTATTGAAATATCACAGGAATTTTCAAAAGGAGCGTTAGCAGAGATTATGTTTTAGGTTTTCTTTGACAGCCTGAGTCTTTGGAGGTTTAATTTCTTCTCTGTGTGAACTCGCATGTTTGAGGCCATGCATTGGCCAGAGCATGTGATTCATACACAAGTGGGAGTGATGAGTTGGTTTAAATTGCTGTATAATTCATTGTGTCTCCTTTTTATTGCATTTGAACAAGTATTTCCCTAAAGAGGCAATAAAGTTTATCCTCTAAAAAGGCATAAACTGCCAGAGAGACTTAATAAGTGGTGGAAAATGAAGAGATGCCAGCGCAGAAGCATGATTAACAGCCTCTGTTTCTGGACCTTTGGCCCTGACCAACCGACTACGCTTCACCTCTGCATCGGAGAGTGTGCTATCATTCTCTGTAGGAGTGCAAGAGTTCAACAACAGCAACAAAAAAAAAAAGAAGGGAAAAAAATCAAGTTACATGTGTTCCAGGGCGCCTGGGTGAAGCAGAACGACCTTGCTTTCTTTCTTAAACTCCATTTTCCCAAATGGATGCTTATAATATAGCTGTATTAAAACCAACAACAAGAGGAGTCGTGCAAGCGTCCTCCCAGAATGGATTTTAGCAGTGGGAGAGAGATTTATACTTTGCATGGGGGTTGTATGCATGTTTATTATGATGTGAAATTTGCGTGGGTGATGGATTTGTTTAAGTGCAATTTTGTAATTAAGTTGGATCTACAGCGCCATTAAGCCCAGGAACAAGATTTCTCACTGGATCAATAAAATACTAAACAGTCTTAGGGTGTATGAAAAAAATAACCACATATCCTCCAATAAGAAACAAATTGAATTGAAGTATTTGCGTTGCGTGCATTTATGTATTTAAGTATGGTCAGAAAATGATTACAAATCACCACCTAAGCTACTGCTTTCCTTTTTACAGTTTGACAAAGTTTGATGTATGGGGCTCCAGAAGAAGTGAGAAGCAATGTTGTGTTGAAACATTTGGCTCTCTCTTTGTGTAAAGCCGCTTGGTTATGGACAGGATACTGTAGTTTAGGGAAATTTTAAGCAATTTCCTCTTTCAAAAAAGACAGAAACATAAAAACACAAACCACTTATTTCTTTCCATGTATTTGAATAGGTTTTTTTTTTTTTATTTATTTAGGACCACAAAGTAAAGTTTCCACAAATGGATGCAAATACAAATGCATCTGCAGATTTTCCTGTTTTAAAATCATAAATAAGTCTGACTTTTATTTGCAACACAGAAGTAAAATAGCCAGATTTTTTGTGCTGGTTTAAACTTTTTAATTTGCTCTGTCATTTAGCTGAAAAATATAACAACAAAGCTAAATGAGTTGTATTAAGTTTAAACGTTTTAAGTAAATAACTAAAAAGAACAACTTACAGATTTGATATTTATCTGAAACATTTGATAGGCCATTGGAAAAAGACGAATTGGTAGATAAGGACAATTTATTCATTTATAAATAATAAGGACCTTTTTATGTTTGGCAACATAGTGTTAATTTATAATAAGCACAGTGTATAATACATGTCATCAAAAAGTGTATATAAAACCATAACATTACTATATCTCAAAGGGAATCAGGAAATTAATTAGTTGATCTTGTTGCACTTCTAAAAATGCTATTTAATGACAATAAATATAATCTAATCTAAAAAAAAAGGTTTTGAAACCAGACCAACACCTAAGCCAAACAAAGTAAATGAAATGCATTTTTCAATCATACAAAACTTTAACATAAATGATCTGCTGACATAACCTTGACTGGGAAACACAGCAAGTTCCTCTCACATTTTGTAACACAAACATTAAAACGCAAACCCAAAGCACAAACCCGGAGCTTCATGGAGAATGCACACTGGGCATTTATCTTTACAGTAAATTATGGTCACAGAGGTCTCATTGACTCTGTGCACAAACGCGAGTGTGTATCTCAACTTGTGCGCATGCAAAAGTCTTGAGTTATGAACTGCACTTCTGTGCATGTCAGTATGCGTGACTGTGCTTGTGTGTGTGTGTGTGTCTGTGTGTGTGTGTGTGTGTGTGTGTGTTGGATTGAATAATGGCAATGTGCTATCTCATTGACTTCACCTGAGCCCCATTCATCACAACACAACAATGGAAATAGACTTTATGAGCAAAATGCTGCTTTAGCAATGCCTGCAAGCCTGCACACCTTAGCAGGACCTTTTTGCGTGTGTGACCATAAAAACCCACATAATGACCCTCATGGCATCAGCACGTGTCAAACACAGGTGTCGGTATGTGCATGTAACGGACACATATGTGTGTGTCCTTTGGTAATTACTGTTGCTCTGATTCGTTTCTGCATTATTGCACCTGCATGGAGAAATGATTTTTCCAGCAGCGCTGCAATTACAGGTCTGGAGCTGAATGGTTTTGCACACACACACACACATACACACACACACACACACACACACACACCTACACACACACACACACACACACACACACACACACACACACACACACACACACACACACACACACACACACACACTGCCGCCGCCAAAAGTTACGTCAGTTTAAAAACCCAAACGGTGAATTTACGAGGGTCTTGGCATTCACTTAAAATCTAGACGTTTAGCGGCGTGCACACTCACAGGTGAGCATGCACTCCACATTTATGCAAGTCAAATAATCTGCTCACACTGATCCGTTTTTATTTTTAGAGTAACCAGTATTTGTGCTTGTTTTTCTGCGCTTGCATGGTCATGTGTGTGCTATTTTTTTTGTTGTTGTTGTTTACTATCCGTCAGGGCACAAACTTCAGGGGACATCTTGCCTTTTGAGAACCAGATGGCGGCTGACAGGTAAAAAAAAAAGTGTAGATTTATTAGAGTTAGCGTTAGAGTCACACATTCACATCGTAAATATAGATGTTAAAGTAAAGAGCGAGGGATTGCACTGAGCACATAAAGACTAAAAACCAAAAACTACATTCTGTTTGATTCACCTCACAATTGTTCAGCATTTTTTTGGAACAAAGGTGAAAGTTTAGAGCCCTGCAAAAGGTTCGAGAACAGCCATAATTTCAGCTACATCTAAGTAATATCTTTGTACACTGTATAGAAGATGACAAGGATGTAGAACGGCAAGACTACGGATGATAAGAGAGACTGAGGGGGGAAAAAAACCCCACCATCCACAAGTCAAAGTTTTTTTTGTAATTGTGTAAGCAGCAGGTCACATTTCAGCTGATGGATTCTTCTGTTGCCCACTTTTTCTTTTTAGTGGCTCAGGACGTCGGCAGTGTGGGTTTGAATGGGACCGATGCTGACTTTTATTTTGATTTCTTCTGCACACACTTACAGTTTGTGTTACCAGGTTTACCTCCAAAGTGACAGCCCCATAACAATTGTTGTTTCTCATGTTTATGGCCACATCTGTGTTCTTTCTATGACATTGCATCCCCTACTCCTGCTTGTAAAACCCTGATCCATCTTTGTTTCATTGGATTGCCCGGCGAACCCTCCTCTGTATCTATCGTTTCGGTCTTTTATCTTGTCAGCTCCCCTTCCTTCTCTTCCCAGCTGCACGATTGCCACCGCTGAGTTTTTATGTGTTGTGCTGGAGCTCAAGTGCCGGTCGATGCACAACATCTCCATCCAATCTCTTCCTCCAGGTGTTTATCAGAGCTCTTATGACTTTTTATTTTGCTCTTTCAAACTTCGAATGTTTCTTTCTGCAGCACTCGGTATTGAGGTAGTTCCTCATGGTGCTTAAAGTGTGACAACAAATGTGAAAAATAAAAACTGATAACCAGAGGGTCAAAAGTTTATTTTTGCACACCTGACAAATGAAAATAGATATTATTGGTGAACCAAAGCGAGTATTTAATACCGTAGTTTGAGATGGCATCATTTATAACGCACATACTGATGGCTTTTATCGATTTATAGGTAGGAGAGACAGAGAGAAGGCATGAAAACAAGTCACTGCTGCAGAGACATGATATCCTGGAATTGATCATAATGTAACACTGACATGCAGTTAAAAGATGCAGTGATTTGTAAGAGAAGGTAATTACCACCTCCTTATTAGTGAAGAGATCCTGTACAAGTGAAAAAAACTTAAAAAAATATCTCAAAAGAGTAAATGTGTAACAAAAACACAGGGTTTAATATCCTTGTTGGCAATAATTTTATGCGGGACAGCTGGACAGCTCCTGAAACCCGACACATTCTGCAGCAAAGCGGTCCTGGCATCATCAGATTCACACAACTTTGAGTTACGTTTGCTTTCTTACTTACATTTACATTTTTATTGTTTTTAAAACAAACAGGTGTAGAATGTACAAAAGCAAAAAGCAGCACTGTGGTGTTTAATAAAAATGCAGAGCTAACAAAACAGCAGACATGGACTTGGTCTTCAGTAACTTTTGTGTTTGTTTTATATTTTATTTTGTCACTTTGGAGCCATAAAACCTCAATGTATTTAACAGGAGAACATGTGTGAACATCGGTTTTGCAATCCTATTACAGGTTCTTTTCGTATTTAGATCTGGATGCTGAATGGGTCATTACCGAATGCATAAATATGCATAGATCTACATTGATATGGTTTGTCGGAGTACATTAGAGAATAAACTGCAATTTTGAAAAGCAGGGAACAGACAGGTCAGAGAGAGCTGTTTGGAGAAGTTTAAAGCAGTTTGGTTACAAAAGCTTTGGACATTTAATGTCCAGTTCATGATCTGAAAATGGACAGCAGCACAACAGCACAAATACCAAGGAGTGGCAGCCATCTAAAAGGATAGGCAAGCAAGGAGTGCATTAATAACAGAAGCAAAGACCAATGATAACTCTGGAGGAGTTGTAGAAATCCACAGCTCTGGTAGGAGCGTCTCTTCACAGGCCAACTATTAGTCCTACACCTCATAAATCTTGCTCCTGTGGAAAAGTTGAAAGAAGAAAGTCATTGTTGAAAAAAGAAAGCCACAAGATGTCCTGTTTGCAGTTTGTCAGATTTAATTACAAAAATTCTAGAGTCCCAAAAATTTCTTTCTGTTAAAAACAAAACCTGTTTTTTTTGTTCTCTGACAAACTCTGTACACACACAAGGAAAAAATAACAAAACACAAACACACACGCACACACACACACACGCAGAAGATGAAGAATGATCTTCTGACTAAACCACTCTAAAATATGCTGAGCAAATGAACTACCCAACCGCAGTTTATAATTATAGATTTACGTCTGCGTGGACGTTTCTGTGTGTGTACCTGTGTGTCTGTGTGGGACTTTTGTCTCGCTTTTCCGTTGACTTCACCTGACCTCAATTTACCTGCTGCCGACTTCTAAATGCAGGGTCATCCCTCCCTCCACGCACAAACACAATTTATGATGCGCAGATGCACATTCACACTTTTTTTTTCTCATTGTGTGTAGTTTTGAAAGTTGTGTGTGACTCTCTCTGACTTTCTTTACAAAGTCAGAACTGCATTTCCTTCCACCTTGCTGCATAGTTTCCCTTTCCTACCTGGTCACTAAAAGCTGTCAGGTCGCATATGCCAACTGGTTACACTCTACTTTTGTGAGTGTGTGTGTGTGTGTGTGTGTGTGTGTGTGTGTGTCTGTTAGTACCATAGTATGTTAGATGTGAAGGACCAAAACACGATTAACCAGCATAACTGTGAGGTACTTTGTGATTTTTATTTGTGAAATGAAATAAAGAGAATAAGATAGAACCTGATTCTAAAGAAACTGTTCCCCAAAGCAGTCATGTTTGACTGAGAGGGAACTGAGATTTATCAACATGGTAAATAATTTTGAGAAACCTTTTATCTTTTCATTTCTCTGACCTTAAGGGAGCTTTTGTCAGTGTTCCAGATGCAGAGTGAGTTGTCCCCAAGACATTCCAGCTGTGCTCGTATTCAGACTTAATTATGCTGACAAGTTACAAGACCAGTTTTTGTTGACTAATTAGACTGAGATTTGAACAGTTTTTTTAAACTCATATTTGCAAACAACAGAAATTCAGTCTCATTCCATCACAGTGTTACAATAATTAGACACTTTGCTGTTATGCCAGGCCTCTTAACCTACTGATAATCTACCAGATCATTTTTTTAGATTTTCAGATTGCAAATCGATTCCATCTACTTTTTTGTAGATGACAAATCTGGTCATCTTCCCCTTAAATGGAGGTTAATCTGCATGGAGAAATGTAAACTAGTGGAGCAGAGTAGAACTGCATTAAAAAGTGAAGGCCGGGAAGAGGACTGAGGACTGGGTTTGAGCTGCGTTGCAAAGAAAAGTTAATATCAGGCTTCAAATGATCCAAGATGTTAAAGAACTCAACCATCCCGGCTGTAATTGCAGCAAATTGTGCTTCTAGTATTGACTCAGAAGGCTTGAATACAAGAAAGCCAAACTTTTCAGACTTTTTTCTTTTATAAGAAATAATAATAAAAAAAGATCTATCCTGGTTCTCTTGCTTCACAGTCATGCACTGGTTTTTGTTGATCTATCGTATGACACCCCAATAAAATACATAAAAGTTTGTGGTTTGTGATGTGACAAAATGTGGAAAAATCGAAGGGTTATAAATTACCCTGTAAGCTTTTTAAGCGTTACAGCTGATAAAAGGGATACAGTCAATTTTAGTAAACTCATGTGAAAAATTATATGGTTGCTGTAGAAAAGCTGAACAAAACATAAATGTTTTTTTGAAGAAACAGAAAAGGAAAAAAAGAAAAAAAGAAGCGAGGAGCATAAACTTGGAAAAAGTGGAAGCAAGTAGAGCAGCTATTACTCAACGCAAGATGGTTTAAACGGTCTAGTGTGAAGTGATGGCAAAGGCTTTCCATACATCACTCTGGTACCAAACCTCATCTGCTGCCAACTTTTGTCATCATCTACTTTTGGTCCCAAACACAAAGTCGGGGGGTTTAATCTTTTTCTCACTTCATGCTGTTTGGTGCTTTGTATGTGTGCTTGATTGAGAGCAGGAGTAATTGTGTTTCCATTGTCTAAGTGTCAACAGCCCGTGGTGGGCTACTTGTTTGCATATTGTTAATTTCCCTCCCTTGCTGCGTCTGGCCATGCGCCTCTGCGTGCTTCTGTGTTATTTCTGTCACCGTCTGCATATGTCTGTGCATGTCAGCGTGTGTGTCCTGCCCGACCAAGAGGTGCCTTCACAGCGACGCTCACTTTGACAGGCCTGCTGACACTCTAGCATTTAAGCCCCACAAATGTAGGTGTGTGCGAGAGAGGGTGTGTGAGGTATGAGTGACAAGGTGTGACACAGTAGCATTTGTCTCCTAAATGCCAGAACAGAGAACTGACACTAAAGGGCAAGAGAGAGACGGAGAGGGAGAAAACGTTGGCACCGGCAGGGGAACAAAAGCAGGAAAAGTGGAACTCAGAGAAAAAATTGTACTTTTTCAGTTATCACATCTAAATTGTTTGTGTTTTTTGCATTTGTTGTTTTAAAAATACAGATTTTTTTGGCTATCTTTGTTTACTATGGTAAGTTATACAGTCATCTGTATAACTTATCTGTATGTTGTTTGGGTTGTGATAGAAGGTATTTTTCAAGGTTATTTGTAAAAGAAAATCCCTGAAGATTTTACACCTTTAATTTGTTTGCACTCGTTAAAAAAATCTGAAATTAAAAGTTGATGCTTTTGTATTGAAGAATGTGCAAAAATTATTAGTAGGCCCACTGTTAATAACAATCTTTAAATATCCCTTTACAATGTATTGAAGGACATTAGTGGATTATAATCCTGCTAAAAAACTAAATTTTATCCAGTTCTTCAGTTTACTGGCAGGATACAACAAACATTTTTTAAAATGTTCCAACATTTCAAGGCGTTTTTAACGAAGCGCACCGCAGCATGCCGACCTCATGGTCCTCCACCATGCTTAGCAGTGGGCGTATTTCCATGTGTTCATTTATTCCACACCACGTATTTATTGTCTAACATTTCTAGTTAATGCCCCGGTGGAGTTTAGCCAACTTTTGCATTTACGATGGTAGGATAGAAACGGGGTTTTCCTGGCCTGACTGCCAAATAATATTCAGTATTTAAACAAGAACTCATTGTTATTGTCCAGACACTGACCTCAGTATTTCACTCTGTCCTACAATTCTCCTCTATTCGCTGAGGAAACCCTTGTTTCTTACCCTCCCAAAGATGACAAGTTAGATTCCATCACTTTATAGTGGACAATGTCATGAGTTATACGTGTTTGAGTTTTGTATTTAGCTCATCTTAGGTTGTGATTGTTTCTATACTTCATTATTTATATCAGTTTTGAGATTCTTAGTTAATTCTTACATTATGCTCTTTGTGCCTCTGGTTTAGAGTTTCTATTTTAGTGTGTCACTTAAACCTTTGTTTTATAAGATCCTTTTGTGTCCTGTTAGAAGTCAGCTTATTCACTTCAGTGTTAATTAGACATTTCCCTCAGCTTCTCAGTTTAGGGCCTCACTAAGCTGCACTGCATTCTGTGATTGTGCTCACCTGGTTCCCGCATCACTAATCACCTCCTCGGCAGATGTAAGCCAGAAGCACATTGTCTTGAGACGGTGACATTTCAAATGATGACATTTGCTTTCCTTGTTTATCAAATACATAAATCAAATAAATAATAATGAAACTGAAAGGGATGTTGTTGACCAAAGGACAAATCTAGGAAGAAAAAGAGCCAGTTGGTGTCCAGCTCAGGGACTTGATTGAATGTTTTTCTCTCTTTCTCTTCCTGACCAAAAAAACCCTGAAATGAATGAATATGTTTCTGCAACAGTGGGTACATAATTCTTTATCTGTAAAGCTGAAGGACACTGAAGGTGTTACCCAGCAACAAAATCAATTATATAAAGATAATTCAAATAGAAAATAAGCACTTATTTACTTATAGAACATGTATAAGGAATAAAGGGGTGGGGTTAGGGTTGTAATAGAAAGCCAACCTAAATACTTTTCAGTCCATGATAGTTAAAATGTTATAAATGTGAATTCCAACCTTAGATTATGTTTTGTGTAAAGTGGTGAGAAATGTATTTTTAATTTTAAAGCCAATCTTTTTTGCCCTGTTTTTATTTAAGATGCAAACACACATGATCTTTGAGGACCCCTTTTGTTTCTGCTCTGTCAATATTTTCAGTTTGTGCTGAAATAACTCCGCCAGTGAAGTAGTCATCTGAGGAACCTGTGCGTCAGATCTCAGCCTTGGAGTCCGGATGAGTGCATGTAGTCATTTCACCAACGAGGATTCATTAAAACGAATTATTTCTGACGTCTCACGGGGAGCCAACCTGAGTGGATGCGGTCTCTCGCTTGGGGACTCAGTCTCATTAAATTATAATAGCACTTGTGCCATGTAGAAACTTAGCTGAGGCACCTTGTGACCCATGTACAGCTTTTGATTATAAGAACGAAACTATCTTTTCGACTATAATGCCTGTGTTACGGCCCGGCTCTGCCAGGGGAAAGGGGAGTAACATTAAAGAAACAGGGTGGTAAGGTTTATAACAATTTAGGGTTTATTGTTGGGTTTTTACAAAAAAAAAAACAAGGGGTAAAAATGAACAATAATCAAAATGTAGGGACTGACAACAAAATGTACTAAATGAAACAAAATCCACAAAACAATCAGGTGTAA
>CAEGAF010041999.1:0-15230 GCA_903067075.1 Micropoecilia bifurca | reverse complement strand
AGCCTCTCCTGCGACGGACATGGAAACCTTTGACACTAACACTGCTAGATGTAGCAATGTTAGGTGAAAACAGTTTTTAAAAAAGCAGCTAAAAAAATCTCCACATCCTGTGGTGTTAACATGCTAGTTAGCATTAGCAAAAAGCTAGCTGCTAAATTAAGTTTGATAATTATCTACTAAAATAAGAGTACAAGACCTTTTGTAATAGACATAGAAACAACAGTTAGTAACAATAATTTATTTTATCCTAATTACTGCAAAACCAGTCATACAGATAAAAAAAATTTATATTATCTGTTGAAGAAAACAGAAGATAAGACGCTCCTGCTAATTCTGCTAACACCCACGATGTATCTTGAATTTATCTGTTGAACAAATCAAAACCACGTTCCTCCCTCTGTGTGACCTGGAGGGAAACACAGAGGTCAGTATTTTGATGAAAATGTTTTGTGGAAGAAGGTATCCAGGTTGTCGTTTTACATATTCGTCATTAACTTGTCCGACAGTCTCACCAGGCAGCCGGTTAATGAAGGCATCCATTACTGGATCATGGTTCCCATAAAACGGTTTGTTAAAGACATACTGTACTGTACTAACCCTATAATGAGTTGTTTTACTTCCAAAATCCAACAATGATGAAATGCATAAATGTAATAAAATACCCAATAAGGATCAAAGTCAGATCTGCTCATTCGCCGACAGTGTGAAGGGGGTTTGGCTGCAGAGCTGAGGTCCAGATTTTTTACGTCCATATGTTTCTCATGCAATCCAAAAGCACAACATATGCTTTTTGGGGGGAATATGTTTTTCTTACACATTGAATTTGTCCTCCTGTTTATTTAAGCTGACTGGCACTCATTAATGGGCGGAAGATTAAAAGGTTCCACTCTGGCCAAAGTTTCTGAAGAAATGCAGAACTACAGCGTGATTCGCAACATCAGCGTTCAAATCTTGATGCGGGACAGGAAATGCATTCCAGCCGCGGCCTCATCAGAGTGCCCAGCACACACACACACACACACACACACACACACACACACACACACACACACACACACACACACACACACACACACAGCGGAGGAGACACGTCATCACACCGCTTTCCAGACCCGCACTCTGACACACTTATTTGCATCGTGTCCTGTTATTAATTACGAATGTGGACAGTTTTTACATTTTTTTGTGTGTCATCTGGAGATCAGACCTGCTTCTATTGATCCAGGGTTCATGTTCTGTAAGTTTGGGCTTCAAAGGAAGAGCTGATCCCTGACGATCCGCCGGCCGTTGTGCGTCCACACATGGCCGCAGAATGAGCTCTTCAAGGATGTTTCATTGTTCAAACTCAACAGCAGACCTATGGCTCAGCATGATGTTTCTCAAACAAAGGTTTCAGAAACATCATTACTGTCAATCAGAGTAAAACAGGCTGAACACCAGTGAATGTCACAGATTTTAGATTAAAACAAACATGTTACAAGCCATGTTTCTGAGACATACCAACCACTTTTCCTCACTTTTGCATTATTTGATGCATTTAGTTTTCTTTCAGTTCTTCCTATCAGAGTTCATCGTCTGTGATGGTCCTGCCAATGATTAAACGTCATCTTCATGTTTCTTCCAGTTTTTTTCTATCTACATTCATATGAGGAAATTCTGTGAAGTTAATAACGCAAGAAACAACAAACTGCATTTCCATTCCGAATGTCAGCTTGACTTTGTCATTGTTCCGCTAATGTTGAAAAAACTTTATAGCACCTGCGGTATTTAAATTGGACAAGAACTGCAACTAAAGTCACAAGTGAATCAGTTTGTTCACGCCATAATTCATGGAGAAAAAAACATTCTGCCATCATCCTCCTACCACTTCCTGTCGTCTTCTTCGTGGTTTTTCCCAGTAGTTAAGGTGACTCATCCAGTCTGCTGCGTTTCCTTGGATAGAAAACTTCTTTAATAACGAATAATGCTTTATACATTATTAGAATGCATGTGTGACTGAATTAACATTTTTATAAGATGTTTTGAGGTGACATTTATTGTGAAGTGACGCCACATAAATGAACTGAATCATTTTTATAAGGCAACATTTCAATGCATCCTGTATGCTGGATTACAGTTAATTTTTTTTTCTCACTCAATGTGAATGAAACCGACTGAAGACATTTTGCCTCAGTGTTGGGTTCGGGTCCCGGCCCGTCACAAGGGGAGCTCCATTAAAGATGGACTCGCTCGTCCTTCCTCCCTCACTCTAATCCGAGTTTAGATTAAAAATGGCTGAAAAGGAGACGCCGAGGAGGGTCAGCGTGGTCAGCAGGGGGAGGAGGGAGCGGCTTTAATCAGCACTTCTTCTTCCCTTCCCGGAACATGACTCAGTTTTCTGCAAAGCGAAGGTGAGACCAGTGGAAAAATCACTGAATGCAACACCTGCTGTTTGTCCCGCAGACAGCGCCATGTCTCTACCGCCACGCTGCTCTCGGGTTTTTCTCACAAACATCTACGTCACATTAAGGATTTTTTTCAAGTGGAACAGATGTAAACAAAGAAATGTTGACATTTAGGTTCTAATTTTCAAAATGAGTCCCAACAGTTTTGCTTGACGTGGTTTGGACCAGATGTTAGAGACATGAGCATATATTTGTAGTAGTTGTGATTTCAACTTTAAATACGGTCTAAAGTTAAATTAGCCAAACTTCTCTTGTTTTTAGGTCAGTTAGAATTAATCACAGTTTGGAAACCTCTAACACGATGATGAACACAGATACAAATGTGTGCAAAAATTCTGTTGATGTTCCACTAATGTCAGAATAAGCCTCCTACAATTGCGTTTTGTTTTTTAAAATCACGTGAATAATTTTGTTCACGCAATGAAACATTTCAAAACGTGCCGAGTCCTCCAACTTCCTATTGTCTTCTTCATCTTTTCCTCTGGTTATAACATCCGGTAAGGAAGCCCAAAAGGTTCGACCCAAGTCATACAGTTTCAAAGACAATTTTTCCCTCATACTCACCACATGTATATAAACGTTTGATTTTAAGAAAAGTCACCAAAAAAATCAATCTCTAAAAAAATGTTCTCGCTAAGTTTTCTGGCATTTAGCAAATAAAAATGATTTGGATCATTTTTATCCAACCTAAAACAAGTGTAGTTTGGTCTGACTTGTCCTCAGACAGCGAGAAAAAAATAAGTGTGAATGCATTTTGATCCTGAGTATGTAAACTTCTGGTTTCAAGGGTAAGACTTGTGCGTTGAGGTTTTGCAGCCATGGATCGTTGTTGTTTCCAACCGTAACACTCAGCTTCTAAGAGCTGATCAGAAAACGGCCATTGATGCCATTAAAGACGACCTTCATTAAAACTCGTCTTGATTTCTTCCAGTGTCACTGTGAGCGTAGAACTGAGTGCTCCTCCGTTTCCAGCCACAGCAGAAGAGAACTGAAGAACCAGAGCAACACTTTACATCAAACATCCTGCAGTATTCACATAGTAAGTGGATCCTTTAAATCTACTTTTTTCCGTTTGAATCAAAGCTCATCTAAGTCCCATGAACTAAGCACAGCAGCAGTCAGATTTTCTTTTACATTTTTGGGTTTTGTAAGATCCTGATCAATCTTTAGCAGAGAAGAACAGCATTGAAAATGATTTTTAAGCAATCGTTAATTATTCATATTGGGAGCAGAACCTTTAAGAATCAAATATTTAAAATTAAGACAAATCAGGTTATTTTTGTTTCACAGAAAACAAAAATCAGCATCTCAAAAATCGTATTTTCTTCCATTGGCTCAGTGTTTTCCCTCCAATTATCACGATAAAAGAATCTAGACGCTTTGATGAAAGTCAAGGATTTTTAATCAGAAAATAATAAAAAAAGATCCAAACAGAAAAGAAGAGACTTCTTTCAGACCCTGAAAGCTTTGGACAGTCTGAATCAACAACAATAAAATGACAGATACATTTATAAAAACAAAAAGATCACATTTCCGTAAAGTCAAAAATTGGCTCAGCTAAACATCGTATGAGAAAATTCCGGTTCTGCCGACAGTTTATGAAGCAAGTGATTGTAAAACGGATCTTCCTCCAACACCATCACTTCTTCTCTTTTATGTGGACAAACACTTTAGCTAGAAGGCTATGTTTTTATTGCAAACCTCCAGTTCGTAAATGAACAGGTTAGCATTGTTCCTATGATGAATCTCTTGACGGGTTTCTGAGTTTCATCCGTTCTGAAATGAGGATGTTTGCAGGAAGGAGAATCACCCTGAGAGGCTCGAGCTTTTCCAACGGAGCTGAAACGAAATGAAAACACCTGGATGGCGAGAAATGAGCTCTGATGAAAATTCACACAAAAGCAGGGATCCTAAAAAAGCTCCACAATTATAAAGGGAGAGTTTAGATTTTTACTTTAAACAGAGACTATCATCAGTAATGGTTCCTAAACTTGTGTTGCCGTTGTAGCCGATGTCAATCCGTTTGATGAGCCGAGATTCGTCCAACAGGAGGAAGTTTGTATTTGTGCAACAGTGTCAAAGGGCAGCACAGTTCCTCTGCTTTTCCGATTCCTCGCAGCAACACGGAACACAGCTGGCTGTTAAAGCGGCAACAAACTTAATGGTTTCTTGTAAAAGTGTAGCACCAGCGGTATGTTCCGTAAAGACAAACATTTTCACTTTGACTGAATGAAAGGAGCTAAAACAGGTTGTGATTTTTACTGGCTGTTGGCTTTCACAACTCTGACTGACTCAGTTCGCTGCAAACACAAGAGACACTGAAAAAACTAAATCTTAGCAAGTAATTTAATCTAGTTTCTAGTGCTAGTGTCTAAGTACACATGAAATTAGACAAAACTAACTTACAGGTAAGTTTTCAGCAAAATATAGGAGTTATTTAAGTCAGTAATATTGACAAGAAGAACTACAGTAGCTCCACTATTTCACTTTAAACATGGGGAAAATGTCTTGTTATAAATAAGGTCTGCCAGTGGAACTAGCACTTCTTCATCAACATTAAGAAATTACTGACTTAAAACAAAAGTTACTTATATGTTAATTTTGTTACATTTCAAGTGTCCCAAGATATTTACAATAGAAACTAGACCAAAAATACTTGGGTAGGTTTTGTGTTTTTACTGACGATGCATTCACAAAACCTCACGTCTGAAAATCTAAACTATTTCTTAACCAAACAAACAGAAAACATGGAACCAAAACAATTTAACCAGTGGAGGACAAAAACTGAGAAAACCAGAGAAATTATAGCATGAAGTTAGTTTTAGATGCAAGAAAACAATAGTAAACTGTACTTTTCTTATGGATGGTGGGTACATCAAGAGACAAAGTTGAATTTCTACAAATAAAAGCACTTATTTGGAAAAAAAGGAAAAATCATGTGTGTTTAAATAAATAGGTAGTTTTATGGGATTTCTTTTACAAACCTGATTCAGTTTGTAAGATATAAACAGTATTTACAATTCAGGACGTAATCAGTCTCAGTTTTCCCCTCAAGAAAACTCTTTATTGTTGATAAGGTTTTTTTTCCTGCACATATTACTCCTGATGAGACTCTGTTTTAGCTTTGCATCAATTACTTCAGCTAGAGATTTAGCTTATTTTCCA
Source organism: Micropoecilia bifurca (assembly GCA_903067075.1). Lineage (NCBI taxonomy): Eukaryota > Metazoa > Chordata > Actinopteri > Cyprinodontiformes > Poeciliidae > Micropoecilia > Micropoecilia bifurca. The sequence continues at coordinate 9,621 of CAEGAF010041999.1, read as the reverse complement.
TAGATCGGTTCTGATTAGTGATCAGGATGTTAAATGAATTAAAAAACATGATGTACAAATGGAAATGATCTATTCAATTCTTGGCTCTGAACGTATAATGATGAACGGAGCTAAATTAAGTCAGAAAACCTGCAAAACACAGGAGAGTGCAGCGATGGTTCCAGGAGAGATTTACCAGAAACATGACCAAAAATTAATATTTTCATGCATAAATGGGGATGAAATAAGAAAAAAAGTTATTTTTTGTTGGTCAACCATGAGAATATGCATGTTAGCTTCTGCAACAAGGGCAGCAAACGTCCACTTTATCCTCGTATTCGCTGGTTTACATGAAGAGCTGCGAACTGAAACTCTTTCATAACTGCAGTAATCAGCCGGGGGAGAAACAAAACTTGTGGGATAAATGTTTATTTATCGACTCATTTTACTCTAAATGCTGGCAGACGCGCAGCGTTTTGTCGGCTGCCTTTCAGTTCAAACACAAAAACGTTTTTTAAGACCAACAAGATTTCAGCGCAGCAGCTGGACAACAGCGAGTCTGAAAACGCTGCCAGCATATTAAAGTGTTCATGTCCGGGACTTAACCTCTGATTTACATGTACTTGACTGATGAAAAGTTACTGCTCTAACTTTATGTTACTTTCTGCCCCACAGATTTAAGCTCCTCTTGTTGTCATAGCGACGTACTGCATTCAATAGTGAAACTTGTAGCCGGTAAATTCAGCTATCAGCTGGATAAGGTCTGTGATTTTACGTGAAGTCAAAGGTTTTGTGACTTGACTCTTTATTTGCTTTAGAGAATATATGTAAAAAAAAAAAAAAAAAATAGAAAAGACTTTATGCGAGGAATAATCCAGGAACTACCCTGGACCCACAAAATGTCACAACTGCTGACCTGAGTCGACTCTCTTCATACGATTTTGGCGGGAAAACGTCAACAGGGAGATTTTCCTCGCCGTGGTTCACAGCCTGATGGAGTTTGTGAGTTCAGACGGCTCAGGCAGTCTGACGTCCATTAATAGGTTCCCCTTAGTGGGGCTGAATTCACGGCGTCCGACTAGCAAAGAGATCCAGCCGACGTCCCGTCACAGACCAGAAGCCTCGTTGGGATGGTTCGGTCCGTTTACCTGAGAGAAGAGAGAAGATAGACTCAGTGTAATTTCCTTAGAGCACAGTTTCTCACAGTTAAAGAATACAAACTTCAGCTGCTTTAGGAGACATAAAGATTTTCTTTCAGGCTGAAGAAAGCCCGCCAAAAATAATTATTTTATTTTAGGTGTTAAGATGCAGTTAGTCAGCGTGGGGTGCAGCGATGCTGGTCACCTTCACAATGCAAGGCCCGGCACCGGATCTAGATCTGCGTGCTGGCGGCATGCTATGAGTTCTGCAAATACATAGCATGCGTGTTTGTACGACTCTCGAGAAGCTCTCCCCGAGAAGCTGAAGAATATTCCTGCAGACATGAATTCCTGTAATCATGCAAGTAGTCCTGGTCCACTAGGGTGTGACTGCGGGCCACCAGCACGACACTGCTAGAAACCTACCAAGACATGACCGTCTACCTAAACCAGGGGCCTCAAACTCCAGTCCAGTAGGGCCTCACACTCCTGTCCTCTAGGGCCTCAAACTCCAGTCCTGTAGGGCCTCACACTCCTGTCCTCTAGGGCCTCAAAATCCAGTCCTCTAGGACCTCAAACTCCAGTCCTCTAGGACCTCAAACTCCAGTCCTCTAGGACCTCAAACTCCAGTCCTCTAGGACCTCAAACTCCTGTCCTCTAGGACCTCAAACTCCTGTCCTCTAGGACCTCAAACTCCTGTCCTCTAGGACCTCAAACTCCAGTCCTCTAGGGCCTCAAACTCCTGTCCTCTTGGACCTCAAACTCCTGTCCTCTAGGACCAACCTTTCAGTGTCTTTGTTTTAGCACACCTGGCTACAATGTTGGCTCATTAGCAGACCTCTGTAGAGCTTGACTGCAATCTACTGAGGCAGTTTCACCATTTAATTAAAGTGTGTAGGACAAGAAACATCTAAAAGTTGGATAACTCTGGCCCTCGAAGACTCTAAACCAACAATCAAACAGAGCATTGATAAGAGAGGCATTTGAAAGGCTCCTGAAAGGCTGAAAGGTAGCTTTGGAGGAACTCCACAGGTACGTAACCCAGGTGGGAAGATCTGCTGATCAATTTCCCAATTCACTACTGAGGACAATCCAACTAGATGCTTCCTAAGAAACAAAGAATATTGCTAGACACCTGAACATGTTCTAAAGTGACCTCTGGGTATTGTGCATTGGAGAGTCGGCCACTGGCTGTTGTGTGTTTCAGAACAGGTGTGGTTTTTTTTTTCTTTTATGTTGAAAAAGTTCCAACTTGGACAAAAAAGAAGGAATATGCTTAGTGTATGAGCTGTAACCTTTTCAAGACACCAATGGCTGTAGTCACAAAGCAAATATTCTGCTGTCCTAAAGGCAGAACGCAGTTTTAATCTGCAGCAAAAGGAAGAATGTTGCTGGTTTTGGTCAGTTAATGACAGAGGTAAAAAAATAAGCAAAATCATCCTTAGCTTTTCATTTTTTTTCTTTGATACAATGATGAACAAAGTGTTGGGGCTGGGTTGTTTTTTTTAATTGTTTTTATGAAACACTATCCCAAGCCTTTGTATCAAAGGAAGATGACCTGATCATCAGTGAGAGTGCTATTTTTTAAATGGTTTCAGCTTCTCGGGTTGCTTTCCAGGAAAACGACAGTGACCAGGGTTAGCAGAACTACTTGTAATCCTTTCACTCTGGATTGAGGGGTGACTGGTGAAATGTCAGGTGAGTTTAAAGGAGAAAATAATAAATAGCTAGTTTTTAATCAGTAAGTGTCTAAGTGGAGTGATTCTGGGGGTGGAGTTACGTCCTCTGCCTCAGTTTATGACGTGTGCTGTGCTTCCACCGAGCATTAAATATTGATGAAAAACCAAAACGGCTTGTGTCTGGATCGAAGGTGGAATCTTTTCCGTATATGAAGAAATGCTGAAAGACTTTGTGTGCACAAATTATGTAAAACCAAAGCAGTTTGGATCTGAACAGACAGCTGGATGTCCAGAATCAAGTGATCAGGATGACGATTTTTTTTTTGTGTGGCAATATTGAGTGTTAAAAATAACTATGAATATTTTTGTTTTTTGAGGAGGGCGGTTTTACAACAAGCATATTTTATGATTTTTCATTCACCTGATATTAGCTCAACCACACTTCAGTTCTCCTTTGTGCCTGGATGTTAAAATTCAGCCTAGCTTCTGTGCTGGTTGCAATCCAACATGTGTTGACCTTCTCAAATCGTGAACTTGCACTGCTCACTGCATTTGGTTCAACTTCCTGCTGCAAGATCCACTGTCCACTAGGGGTTGAATGACTACTTATTTTTTAAGGTCGACTACATCATGACAATAGTCGAGTCGATGTCGACTAGTCGCGGTGACGTCATAGTGACATAAGCGCAAAAAACTTCACAACGACTTGGAGGCTTCATCAGCTATTTTTACTGCAAATATTAACACCCCCTTCTCTTCCCCCGCTTTTACTAAGTCTAAACAGATTATCCTTCGTGAGCAGCGGTGAAAAGTTTGTTGCACAAAGTCGGGTCTGACTTTTTTTTCCCAAACACCGGCTGATGCTGATGATCTCTGGATAGCTGCTCGTATAGGAGTCACACTGACCACATGGTGCTTTTGGAACATCACAAGCCAAACTTCTTATGAACGGATCCCGTTTGGTTACAGTTGAATTCAACAAAACCTCCCGCTGCTCCTCCGCCCGACGCGCATCAGGAAGCTCTGCTGACTCAGCAGCGGCTCTGAACCGACATGCAGACGGAGGCAGAAAAACTCAGACCCTCAGGATGAAGCTTGGACTTAGTTTACAGATGTTGTCAAACCATAATATTATAAGACCGCAAAGTTGCCAAGTTAGAAGCTTCATTACGCAGAGTGACGCTGATCAGTTGGGGGATGATGAAGCCTGACATCATGACGCGTTGTCACACGTTACTCCTGTAGTCTTTTTTTAACAGTATTTTTTCGGCACTGGTTTATTTGACAGCAATCCGACTGTAGGGGGCAGAGAGAGGTATGATGGGCCCAGAGACTGGAGGACGGGAGTCGGACTCCTGATACCGCGGGCTGAAGCCTCTATATGCGGGGCGCCGCGCTAACCACTGCGCCGCGTAACGCCCCTATTGCGGTAGCCTATGCTGTAATTTACAGTTTCTCTTTGTTAAATTATTTACATTTTTAAACAATTTGAGCTTTCTGACTCACCTAGTCAATCTTTATTTATTTACTTGGAAAAATCTGTTGCGACTAGTCGACTGGCCCAGAAAAAAGTCATTGCAGAGAAAAGAATCGACTAGTCGACTAATTGGTGCAACCCCTACTGTCCACTCCCCCCACTGGAGGCTGAAGTCAGATTGCGGTTGTACGACTGCCTGTGTTTGTTTTAGACATTCAGTGAAGATAAAGGAACTCAAAATGCATCAAAAAGTCTTGTTTAAATACAGATGTGTTCTGATTCTCTTCCCACCCGTGTCTGTGCTCAGACTGAAGGACGCTCCTGAAGGGCAGGATTGGTTCATGACCGCAAGTTTGCTTTTTTGCAGATGATGCTCTCCTATTTGTATGACTGGAACTGAGCATGTTAACTCTTTTACACATTCTGATATTAAATCCTGTTTTTATTACTCATTGTAATTGTTCTAAATGTCTAAAGAATATATTTTTTGTCGCTCGATCAAAATGGTTTTACTGAAGAAATAAGACAGGAGTAGTAGAGGAAGCTTGTTTTTTGCTAAACTGGATCAGATGTCACAACATCTCAATAAAGGATAAACACAAAGGAACATAAACAATCTTTTTTCCCTTTTTGGTCAAAAATAACAAGGAGTTACTTTGTCTACATCCAGCGGATTCTAGTTTAAGGACTTGATTTGACGCGGTTCGGGAACCGACGCAGAACGCTCTGGGCTTCGTCATCCTAATTGGATGTGGAGGGAAGCTGATTAATAGGTGACATTTTTAGAAAAGCAACCACGTATTACTCCAATCAATCGCTGATTTTTTCCCCCCCGTCATCTCAGAGGAATATCAAACTGAGATAAAGGCGCGCTCAGAAGTGCCTGGAATTAAACGCACATGGGTGTAAACACATTACAGAGCTCGGCCTTGGAGACCCAGCAGAAAAATCAGTGTCGAATTAGGGTTGCATTAAATTACAGTAAATGGAGAGCGGATGTTCGCCCTGGGTTACTCGAAACATAGGCTTGTTTTAATGTTATCAAATTAGAATGTACTATAAATTGCGGACTTCCCTTGCCTCGTTCCATTTGGAAAACCAAGGAAATGAACCTGTTCGAATGTAAGGATTGGGCTCCAACTACACATTTCTCTGACTAAACCCGACTCACCCCGTCTGGCGGTGTTAGGGTTTAAAGTTTGTGTAAATTCATAGCAAAAGAGGAGAATATCAGGCAGCATCCTCATTAGTTTATGTTAGAAAGCGAAGCGTTTCAGATTGCAGCCTCTGAACAGTTCAGAAGATCACCAGATCGTCTGAACTGGTCATCGGTCATTTAGGAAAACAAAAAAATGTGGTTTGTATTTTCAAGGCAAAGGAATGTGGACAGAATGGAGAGGAGGAAAAGAAAAAAGCTTTGAAGGTGATGTAAGATACCAACAAGAGCTGGTAAATTTACAGATTTCCTCATTTTTGTGCTTTTTTAAATGTTTCAGGTCATTGAGCTACATCAAACACACAATGTAGTTTTATAGGGGAGAAATCTATCCACACCAACGTGGCCCTGTGTACAAAAAGCCATCACCCACCAGGCATTTCAGGAAAGAACAGCGAGCCTACAGTCAAGCATGGGGGTGGCAGTATGATGGATGGGGAGCAAGCAGCCATAAATAATGAAAACATTAATGAGTAATATGGGTTATGGATCAGGACAATAATCTGAAACACATCAGGCATTCCATCTCTGAATGGATAGGAATTAAAACTGAGTGTCTTAGTCAAAGTATTTATTTTTTCACAGAGGGCCGGGTTGATTTGAATAACGTTTTACCTCTTAATAAACAATAACAATTAAAAAACAATTTTGAAAACATTTAACTCTCTGTGAGACTGACATTACATTTTTATTTAATCTGGAAATGATTTAAAGGTACAATACATAACTAAAACTTTTATTTTTAAATTTTTTTTTTTTTTTTTTACATATTTATTATAACTGTCACCATATCATCACAGTGTCATATAAGACAGATAATGTGTGAAAGGACTAATATCATCCACCTCCCTCCTGATGGATACTGCTGCCATCTGAAGAAATGCACCAAAAACAACCAATCAGAGCCAGGAGGCGGGTCTTAGCGCTGTCAATCAGTCTAACGTATGCTGCTAAATGTGCTAATGTCGGAGAAACAATTTACCGTTACAGAAAAACAGTTTTTTCTGCCATTATCTGTGGTTTTGCTAGCTAGCCTTAGCACTCACAACAGGACACGCTAACAACAGTGTAGCAGAGAGCACAAAGTAAAGGGGTGATTGACAGCGCTAAGACCCGCCTCCTGGCTCTGATTGGTTGTTTCTTGTTAGAAACAGTTTTTCTCCATGTGAAGCTGTCTCGGCGCGCGTCCTTACTCGTGCGTCGTACTCCAGGACGAACGGAGGAATGTCGATCTGCTCGGGTTTGATGCAGGTGAAGAGCTGCGGCAGGTTGTCCAGGTAACGGACCTTCTCCTTCAGGCCCGACACGGTGAAGGTGGTGAAGAACCAGGTGGAGACCTGCGCAGTGTGTGGACACGACGACAGGGTCACGGATGGTGTTTCGTGTTTATTTGGACCTACTGAGATTGTTAACCCGCCACAACGGAAGATGAACTAGAGACAGGTTTCTAAAGAAAACAGAAGTCGATTAAATCTAATGACCCTTTAATGATCCTAACAAAAGCCTGGCTGTTTGCAAAAACACTGTGGTTCTTCTAAACAATGAAGAAACGGACATAAACCAGAACCCACTCACGCTAGAACGTCTCTTGCCAAAAAGGCAAATATTTAGAAGTACAACATTTTGTGTGTTGACTTCAGTAAACATCTAAGTGTAATGAAAGTACTGCATATTGTCTAGTAAAACTACATTTGGCAAAACGGTGAAACTTTGTTCAAGAACAACTTTATTCACAACTTAGAGAAGATTTAATTTAATAAGGTCGATATCAGCCCCTCAATATCAGGATTACAGGTGAAATTTAGCTGTTGCCATTGAGTTGATTAATTAAATGAACTTAGTTTTGTTTTATACTTGAGGTTAAACTGAAAAACTTCTAAATACGCAGAATATTTTACTTTTTTTCTTTAGCAGATGTTATATGATTAAATTTTGTTTCTCTGACTTGGACCAAATTAGGACAGAATATTAGGGTCAGACAAAAATAATAATAATTGTATATAAATGTATGAGAACAAACTCATATTGTTACAAGAATAAACTTGTACAAAAATAAAGTCATTATGAGGATAAAGTTGAAATATGAGAATAAAATCTTATTGTATTATAAGGTTGAAATAATACAAGAATACAATTATAATATGACAAATAGGAAATATTTTTCACTGCAAAAAAAATGTTATTGTGAAGAAACTAAAGATTCATCACGCATCTCTTTTAGTAAAACTACTGTTGCTAGGCTACAATTGGCATCATGTCTGAGCGTCGGGGCAGAAACACAACAGTGTTATTGTGGTGCCAGTCACTAAAAATGTTGCTTTAATAGTTGTGATTAAAATGTTTATTAACAGAGAAAACCTGCAAACTTTAAAAACTATCGTAACCTGCACTAATAAATGTAGTGCATGACCTTATCCTCTGTTTTTTGTTTATCACTGTTGTAGATTTTTTCGCTCCAAATCAACACCACCTCCACCATAAGGCATCAACAAATTGGAAAGCTTTGCAGAAAGTTCAAGCAGCTAAAAAAAGAAAAAAAAAAGTGCCATGAAGGCGCTGACTCCTACCTTTGAGCGAAACGTTGGATGTACAAAATAAAAGGCCCTCAGATTCTTTTTATACCTGCAACACAGCAAAAACAGCAGAGATGAGACAGAGTCCGTCTCATTCAGCAGAATACGTCTCGCTTTTAAAGTGAAAAAAAGTGTATCAGTGTGAACTTGGAGATTGTGGAAAGGATGAGATAATGACTACTATATAAAAAAACAACATGTGCAACGTGAAGTCACTGTAGCTGCGCTTCTAAAAGTGTCGGTTTGAGGTCCAAAAACCACAAATTTTCCCAACAGTCAGCTCCAACCTGTCCATCAGCGATGAAACAATTACCACACAGTCGTACAAAACACCAGCCTTCCCACAGAGACCACTGTCTGTGTTACTCACTGAAAATGTACAATAACTCGTTATAAAAGCGTGACGAATGAGTACAGACGGACATAAAATAGGCCGCTCCGCATAACGGCCTCTGGCCAAGATCCTAATACCCAGTTATGTCATTTTAAAATTAACGCGGCTTCCCAATTCTCCCGGCAATTAGAGACACATGTTTGGTCAAAAAGTGTCCACATATCAGGTCCACGGGCCAGAACAGGAATCAGCCGTGTGAGCTCAGCCGATGTTTTGGTAACCATGGGTACTTGGGGATGGGGGAGTCAGAGAAAGTGATCAGTCATCAACAACTGCAGCAATAAGAACAGATACAGAACAGACGTGGCCATTGTTGAGGCTGAATTGCTGAAAAGTTGATAAAAACCCTCAAACGTTAAGACAATCAGCCAACATCTCACACATCTTTCTCATTAACGTGATTCACAAGACGGCTGAGTTCCTTTGTTCTGCCTAGCCGGGCTTGATTTATTGTCTTATGACATCTTGAGCCATTCGCTGGAGTCAAGAGGTTGACCCTGAACTCTAATCTTCCTTCAGAGATAAGCAAAACTCCCTGCAGTATCCGAGTCTGCAAACAGCAGAGACGCACTGCTGAGGTCACCAACCGATGCTAAGGTGGGAGCTGGCTACCTCGGTGTCAGGAGGAAAATCTAGCTTTCGTTTTAAGATTAAACCAACACACAGACACGGTTCTCGACTTCCTCTCAACAACCGGGGCTTTGAAATCGCTGATATACCAGAGGTTTAACGATGAGCAAACCTGAGACTGCCCAGAGCTCAGCTGCTGAACGTTCATCTGTGTTTATTGCCTCTTTGTGTTCACTTAAATCCGGCAAAATTGAACAACTAGACATCTGCGCTTACTATGCCTTTGCAAAAGTACTTCAAGATCTATTCAAGAGTCACATTAAACCTCAAACTTGAACATATTTTGCAGGGTTTCATGTAATAGACCAATGATAATCCCAATTAAAATCTTACTGCTGGACATAACTTCTAGTGCAGGGTTTCCCCTAATGTATTAAAAGCCTGGCGGCCCGCCATGCTTTACTAGCGTTGCTTGTTTACATTAAAAAGAAAACAAACAAAAAAAAAAAATCGCCTTTTTTTTTTAAGGGGCTGCAAGCGTCTCTTTTGTCTTAGCATTTCACTAGCAGAGCAGATTTATTCTTAAAGGACAGG